>ML278193.1:0-42599 GCA_005239495.1 Nicotiana undulata
TCCATCTACCCAATAACTTATGCCGATCCCCTCTCGGAACTGGCCTGGATCCTGATGCCTCTATCCTAGGCTGAGCCCTAACAACCGGCGGAAAATCTGGAGTACGCTGTGGTCCTGTAGTCTGAGATGTAGGGGTATGAACTCCCCCTCCTGCCTGAGAGGTGGCAGGATCTGATGGAAGGATGCCTTCCTGCGACATCGTGTCCATGAATCTCAGCATGCGGCCCATGACCTCCTGGAAGCCTGGTGCCGTCATAAAGTCCACTGGAGGTGGTGCTACTGGAGGCAGCTCCTCCTTCTCATCAATGTACTGATCATCCACTGTTGCAGCTGGTGTAGCTCTGGGACTCCCTCTCCCCCTCCTACCAGCAGAAGCCCTACCCCGAGTGCCTCGACCTCATCCTCGAGCGGCAGGGGTAGCATCCTCCCCCGAATTAGGATCATGAGAAGCATGTGTCCTCACCATCTGTGAGAGAATAGAAGAACAAATTGAGAATAAGGCCAACTGCACGATAGATTTTAAACAAAAGGAGTTTCCTAACACTCTATAGCCTCCCGAAGATAAGTACAGACGTCTCCGTACCGATCCGCATGACTCTATTGAGTTGCCCGTGACTTGTGAGACTACGTGAACCTAAGGGCTCTGATACCAAGCTGTCACGACCCAAAACCGGTTCAGGTCGTGATGGAACCTAACAGCGAGGTTAGGCAAGCCAACGTACAACTATAACAATAAACGTGCGGAATATAATCAACGGTATGGGGTAAGGCCGTAGAAGCAAGCTGAGCCACAGCTAGGCCCATTATATACAACCCCAAATTACCAACATAACTACAACAAGTGTGTCCCAGGACTAGTGTCACAGTGTCAACAGGCGGCTACATAGATACAACAACTGAAATATATATACAAAAATATACAAGCTGTAGTCTGGAACAAAAGACTGAGCAAAATGAAACTAGAAGGCTCTAGAGGTGCTGTCAGGATGACGCCAAGAAGACATCTCACCGTATGGAGTGACACTGCGATCAGTATCTATCAGCAGACGGACGGACTTCACCACCTGCACAATCAAGTGCAGAAAAAAAAAAGTGCAGCATGAGTATATATAATCAAATATGTACCCAGTGAGTATCCCGTCTAAACTCGTAAAGAGTAGTGACGAGAGGTAGAATATATACTCACTAAGGTCCAGTACATAAATAAATAAATAAATAAGGTACATGCTGAGCAATAAATCACGTGAGAAAATACATCAAGTAAGGGCATGAAATCAACAAACATGTAACTGATCTTAAACATAACCTTTCTTTGTAAACTGATCATATGTATCACTTGTTTTCTTTCATTAACTGAAATATCTTATCTTTATTGTCAATTGTTCATTTTCCAATACTCAGTATTGTTTCTCAACTCACCCTCGTACGATCCCAGCTCAATGCAAATGCTGATGAATGCAAATGTGTGTGTGTGTGTGTATATATATATATATCCGACATGGACAAGACTATCGGCCGAAGTCATAAGGATGGGTCATAAGGACTAACTCGGTCATAAAGCTCCACATGCTCGCGAATCATACCTGCGACTCGTGTGCTGACTCGATAAAATCTCCACGATCGCGAATCATCCATGCGACTCGTGGGCAAATATCTCTCCCTGCTCGCGAATCATTCATGCCACTCAGGGGCCAATGACATATATATATAATCTCCCGATCACAAATCATACCTGTGACTCGGGTAACTTGGGTAAGTAATTTCTATCCATTATAGATCAATTTCCATGATTCCAATCTTAAATCCCACCTCTAATTTTGAAAATCTTGGATAAAAACGGGAAAATTGGGAAGAACTTCATAGACCAAATTATTGAGTTTTGATTGGGTGTTTGACCTCCGATTTGAGATATTCTTATTTGGTTAGACTCGTGAGTGAACGAGTGTCCGGAAAATATAATTTTTACTCGATTATGAGACGTGGGCCAGGGGGACTTTTTGGGCGAATTTCATAATTTCGCGTATTTGCTTAGAAATAATTAGCTATTTTGTTCCCTTGAAGTGATATTTTCATTATGCAATCGAATCGAATAGATTTGGGCCACCCGGAGTCGGATACTCGTTGCAAGAGCGTGGTATTGAGTTGATTAGCGTAGTCAAGGTAAGTGGCTTGCCTAACTTTGTGTTGGGGATTTCCCTTAGGCATTTTTATATTGATTTTACTATGTGGACGCCGTGTACGTGAGGTGACAAGTGCGTACACGGGTCATGGTTTCTACATTCCCGCTTTTCCTTCCATGGCATAACTCATTTCATTCCTATATTACTGCTTCATGTTATTACTGATTAGTTAGCATAGGAATGAGCATGCCTACTTGTTATCACTTGAATTCCCCGTACTTGCTACTATTTGATCCATGCTTAGGTAGTTTTACCTTATTCTTGCCTATTGATTCTTGAATTGTTTAATTAAGCCGTATCCGATAGGATTCTGCATCTCATATTTAAATTGGGACTACGGATCGAGATCCGGGAGCTTTTCCCCTGTACTGCATTGCATATTTAAATTGGGACTACGGACTAAGATCCGAGATCTTTCCCCCTGTACTGCATAGCATAGTAAAATTGGGACTACGGACTGAGATCCAGGAGCTTTCCCCCTGTACTACATTGCATATTTGCTGTTGAGATATATGTTATGCTGAGCCGAGGGGTTTTCTTCATTATTTCTTTCAGTTTTCCTTTAAATTCTGCTTATTTTAGCTATTTATGTGTCACTGTTCAAACTTATAACTGTCTTATTTTCAAACTCAGTAGAGCCTTAATCTGACCTCGTCACTACATGACTGGGGTTAGGTTTGGCACTTACGGAGTACTGAATGTGGAGTACTCACGCCCTTTCCTGCACATGTTTTCCCCATGTGCAGATCCAGGTACCAGTACACAGCGTTTTGGCTAGGAGTACTACAATAGCTGTTAGGGGACCGCGAGTTAATTCTGCAGCGTTCGTAGAATCCCACGTGTCCCCATCTACTCTATTACAGACTTAGGAGATATACATATACACATTTTCTTTGTTCCGTTGTATAGAGCTATAATCGTATAAAGATTGTGATTTGTGACATTTTGGGTTTTGGGGAAGTAAAAGATGTAGATGCCGAGCGGCTAAATTTTATAGTATTACTTCATCTTTACTGTTTTGTTATTATTTGTCTTATTTTCCGCAATATAGGCTTACCTAGTCGTAGAGACTAGGTGCCGTCACTGTTGATACCCAATTTTTCCTCAAATTATTTTCAAACTTACATATAAGCTCTCAAAATTACTCTTTGCAATAATGAGTATTTTTTCCTATATTTCCATATTTTTATTTAAATTATCTCCTTGATTATTTAATATTTCATATCTAAATAATTCATAAATTATGCTCAAAATAATTTCAAAAACACTTCATAGCTCAGCATGTTATTTATAATCATTTTCTATCTACTAAAATCTAATTATTTCATAAATTAGTCAATTGGGTCTTATTTAATTTGAATTACAACAATTTTGCAATTATGGCCTAATTAGACATTTTGTACTATTTTTATTCAAAAATTTATGTATTTTACACTCAATATTAGTTAATTACTGTAATTTTACCTATTTAAACTTGATTTCATCTGTTCCTAACTATTAGATATTTTAACTAATTAATTACCTATTTTTATTGGGTATTTAACAGTTAGCCATAATTATTTAAATTCTAGCAACATTTTAACCTAGTCTTTAAACCCCAATTAACCCCAACCCATCAGATTATTAAGCCAACCCAAACCCAATAATAACCCGGCCCAACCCCGATTAAATCTGAGCCATTGATCAAATAAGATCAACGGCCCAGATCATCTCTTTCCTTAATTAACTCAAACGACCCCCCCCCCCCAANATTAAGCCAACCCAAACCCAATAATAACCCGGCCCAACCCCGATTAAATCTGAGCCATTGATCAAATAAGATCAACGGCCCAGATCATCTCTTTCCTTAATTAACTCAAACGACCCCCCCCCCAGACCCTCAGTCTTCACGACTCACTCTATCTCTCTATCTCTCTCTGTGACGCTCTAGTTCTCTCTAGAAGTTTCACTGAGTTCTCCTTCTCCGATGAGTTCTATCCACCCTCTCCGGTTGGTTTCTCACCGGAAACCTTGGGTCTTCATTATCTCATGGTCATCCACACATCTTGTACCGGTCCGGTGATACTCTAGGGCTCTCAGGCAAACTTGGAGCGGTCCAAATCATCTCCCATGGTCCCATGCCACCTTTCCGGCCACCCTGGCCATCTGAGTAATGGTCTATAACCGTTCCGGCTTAAGTCGGTGCCATCTCTGAGGTTCTTCTTCTCTCTGGGTTCCACGAAACCCTAACCCCTTGTATTTCAATTTCTTTTAAGATCTACACTAGATCCACAATGTTATGAAACTTTTCTACATTTTTCTCTGAAAGAAACCATCTTTAAACGATTTTCAATTTCAAAATTAAGGTTTCTTAACCCCTTTTCAAAAGCAATTTTTACTTCCAGTTTTAGTGATTTCTACTGTATTTTCAACTATTCTCTTATGTTTCCTTGCTGTCTGAGTTATTATGCTAAAAACCGTAATTCTTTTAGCCTGTTGCTTGTGTATGCTTGTTTCTTGTGAAGCTATTTATGTATTCTCTGGCTCTCGTGTTAGGGGACTTGATCCTATACTGTTCTGTGATTCCTTGCTTAGGGTTCCCTAATTTATTTTATTGATTATCAAGTCTGATATTGGTTAATGACTGTTTTCCTGATACTCACTACTGACTCTGTGCATCTCTTTGCATGGCTGTGATATTTTCCTCGAACTTGTGACGTTGTATGCTCTGTACTAATTTTCAAAATGTTTCCTTACTTATGTAATGCTTTCCTTGATTATACTGGATACCCTGTGATTGTGATTGCATTCGAGATTCCCTTGACTGATTTTCAGAATTAATACCATACTTTGCCTTATGAATATACTATTAATTTTACTTTCCTTAATTATGTACTATGTATTTGGCCTTCATTGAATGCTACATAAATTTACTACCCCTATTATAGTAAATCAGTCTTATAATTGATTCTTTTTCCTTATTTAACCATGATTGCACCGTTTGAACTTGACTCCATAATTAAAGGAGTCCAATGTCTTTAATTGATACTAATTGGTTATTGTTTCCATAATTATGTACTCTTTACTTTATTTTCCTCACTCGTTTTCAACATTATATATATTGTCCTCTTTTTGCATAACACACGAACACACTGATACACGACTGACACGGGGAACACTGAATATCACATACACACATTGTTCTGAGTTCTCTTTGCTTTCATACACATTCTCTCCTGCTTCTCGACTACTCAGTCGGCTGAAAGCCAAGACTGAGTAATCACCATTGCTCTCTTGCATATGCATACTATTGTCCTACTTCTCTCTGTTGCTCTGCATACTACTGTCTCGCTGCTCTACTTCTTTGCACCTTGATGTTCTATTCTCCTGACTGGTATATTCCCAATTTAATGTTACAGTATCCAAAGCAACATGTTTCAATTCTTGTTAAGATTCTTGTTATTCCTTTTATGCTTCTACTTATGGTTCTACTATCTACCATGTAACTAGTATGTCTCTATCATTTCCCTCTCCCTTTTAGTCTAACATGTCTCCTGCATTCCCTTGTGTGATCCAATATGACTCTGTTTGACTCCTATGAAGCTAGCATGCCTGTTTTGCCTATGTGATTATTTTTTCTCTTATCTCAGTATGACCAATGTTCTTTTACATGTCTCTATCCTCTGCCTAACTTCTAATGCTACAAGCCTGTGCCCCTCCACATAATACCTAAGTGCTATATGATTCTAATTCAAGACAAAATATGTGACTCTGTTTGACACATAATGCTGTTGGATTCTTGGCATGAATGCTCTGTGATAACTATGTTGGATTGTTTGAAAACCTGTAACTATATTCTGAAGACTAATTGTGTATAAGTCTGCTTCTACCATATGGTCTATCTACCCCCAGTTCCCTATCCCTACTTGTATTTGCTTCCTGAACTCTGCATATCTTCTGAGTTGTGATTGTCCTGCTTCTCTCCTTTTCAAACTGGTTTTCATAAAATATTGTTCTCTGAAACTGTTTTCAATCAGTTATTTCAAGGCTACTTTTCAAACTCAACTCCTTTAAATTATAAGCACATCTCACTACTCCTAGTCTCTAAGTTCAACCCCCTTCGTGTGAGCACTGCCTTGGGTGTGAGCACTGTCTGGGATCCCCTGAGATCCTCAGGAACTCTGAAACACCTGGGTTACAAGAGGTCTTGACATATGGAATGGTGGATCTGGTACTTAGGCCTACTGTTAGGCTCTCTATAGTGTAACTTCTTAATTTTCTTATTCCTTTATGTAATTTATGCAACAATGGTCTGTAATAATTTTTAAACGAATAATTGGGGCTAGATAGTGGATATGAGAGGGGGTTATGCATGTTTAGTATAGTAACGGGTAGAAATCATGACTATAGGATTTATTTCCCTATGTGTGCAATAGTATCCTGCTTAGGACATGCATATCATGCAATAGAAATCATGTATAGGTTGTTTATTTCAGCATGTCTATTATGTTCCTGTCATTTATAAGCCATGTTCACAGTTAATAACTACAACAAATGATATAATGTACGCCTACTGCATTCCATAAGCATTACATTTAGAAACCATGTCCTTAGGTATCCTTGTGTGCATTAGACATCATGTTCTTTAAGACCTTACCTTTCAGCATGTTTATGTCAAGTTATATTTGTGCTGAACACCTAGTTAGCATGTATCTAATCTGATAATCTCGCTAAAATATGGTCAATTGGTTCAAACGATCTGCAAATATAGCATCACCTCTCTTAAAATTGGAACTAAAGTCTGCATGCTCACTTTTAAACAAATAGGCAATGTATACGAACGCCTAGGCAAACTTTAGGCCTAATACATTATTAAAACCAAAACCTAATCGTGTTTCACTTAGCTGGTATTAGGACCAATCAGTCCCTTGTTTCGAAATTTTTAAACTCTGATGCTTTTCATTCCTGTTTTATCTCCTTCTAAAATTCACCCTATTTTCTAAAAAAATCCTACCCCACTGTTTTTCAAATACTAATTCTGGAAATCATGCATTTATTTCCTCTTTAACTAAGTTGCTTCTCTGTGTGTTACTGGATTTCAAAGTCAGTTCACTCTTTTCCAAAAGTCATTCGGTTTTAACCCTTGCCCTATTTTCTGAAACAGTTTACTCATTTCCTTTTACTAAAGTTTTACTAAACTACTGATTTCTACTCCGCTCTGAATCATTGGATCTTTTAAAAGTTACTGGCCCTTTGTGAATCAATCTTTCATTTTTTACTTTACTGATTTTCTGAAGTTCTTCATCTGCTTTTACTGAAAACTTCATCTAAAATGATGTGCACTTTTAAATCCTGCTACTATCTTTGAATTACTGGACCTTTTAAATTCAACCACTCTTCTTTAAGCTACTCTATTTTAATCGGATTTCCTGCTTTATTACTAAGTTTCCAAGGAATCAATCACTTACCAAAACTGCTGAAACCTACTGATATTCAATTCAAAAACTCCTGTTTTATATCCTGACTTTGAGACCTTGATTGTATTTGAGACGTGCTATTTATGTGTTTACTTGTGGAGGGATCTGTGAGCCATTATTTTCCCTTATGTGTTCCTATATTTGTGGTCCTATTTGTTGTTTTATATGTCGCTTAGAATTTTATCTCTTTAAACCTAGGGGTTCAGCCTAGTACTCACCTTGTAGGATTAGTAGTCCTAAATACCCTCCAGGACTTATAGGATGGGACGGATAATAGCACGCAATAAGCATTCGTGACCAACACACGCGCTTTAAGTAACCCTTACGGGGTTGGAAGGGTAGAATACGTATTTGTTGACCGGTGCACTAATACCACGTGTAGCCCCTCTTCGAGGTGTGACATACCGGGTATTGCATTAATGTGATCCGTATTACTTAAACCTAGGCAGTTTCTTTTCAAATGTTTATTCTAATGTTTTCCCAAAACCTTTAAAGATTTTCACACCTGTTTGAAATCCCCTCTTATATGAACCTTGCTTGCTACTTGTTCATCGTTCAAATTCACAAAATTTCTTGTCTGGGACCCACAGTTGTGGATGTTGAGGGGTGCCTAACACCTTCCCCTTGGGATAATTTCAAGCCCTTACCCAATCTCTGGTAATGCAAACTAGTTTATGAGTTATCAACTCTAGGTTCCCTAACGCCCCATAAAAATCGTTTGGTGGCGACTCTCCCTTAAACCCTCTTCCTTTAAGGAGTTGTCCAAAATGTCATAAACCCGATCTCTCCGTACCTAACCCGTGCGATAGAAAAGGGGGCGTGACAGTCACGAGACCGTTCAGAGCGTAAATCCGGGTCCTGACAAACTAATCATGTTAGTCATAGAGAATAGGAACTGATGCATAGTAGTTGAGAAAGAGATGACTAGGAGACCAGTGTCAAAACAGAAGTATATTGAGACATATAACACATAGAACAGATCATGATAACAAGAATAGGGACATATTGATTAAGAGCAATAAACAGGAGGGCATAGGTCTGACTACAGATGATAACAAAAGTAGCCATGCTGATTGAGAGCAATAAATAGGAAAGACATAGGTCTAACTACACAGAAGTAGTCATGCTGATTAAGATCAATAAACAGGAAGCACATATGTTCAAATTCTTAGCATATTGAATGATAATATGAGTGGAGGCATACCAGTTAGGATATAACAACAGAAAAGTGAAGAAAATAGGATCCAAGAGTCTATCCTTGGCTTCCAGCTGGCTAGACAGTGCAACAAACACAAGTAGTAGAAAGAGTTGTAATGGAGAGTGTGTATGTATAAGGTCAATTAAATCCCATAAATCAGACTAATAAACTAATTAAGGCAAGTAGTACCATTAGGCGTCACAAAGAAGGAAACTAGGTAAAATCACAGGGAAATATCAATTTCAACAGAAAAATATGATTTGAACCCTAATAAAATCCGTCAATATCTTTTAACTGACAGAGACAAAAAATAACAGGCAAATATTGAAATAGTCAGTGAAATAAGCAGAAACCCTAGGGTTTAGAACAGAGATAGTTAAGCCAACGAATAGTAATGGAATCAAACTCTCAAACTTCTTTAGAAACGTTTTGCAGAAACGCAAAAAAGAGAAACCCTAGTTTTAGAGAATCATTAAAATCGATTAATAATAAGGGAAAACAGAAGATTTTCAAAGAAAAATACCAGATAAACATATAATCATCTCAGATCTACAAAGATCTGAACAGACTCAAGTACAAAGAGATTAGGGTTTTGAAAAATGGAGCAGGGTGAGAAAAAATCCAATTAAGAACCAGAGTTTCAAGCCATAATTTTAAAGATAACAATACTCACAAACATAGCGATGAACACAAGGTAGGTTCATTAAAAATGAAAAGTTTAGGCCGACTCTGAGTTGAGCCTTTTGAGATTCCTTCAAACCACGAAGAAATCGAACAACCAGAAGAGGTAAGAGGCTGGTAGGGGCCTGGAATCAAAGAGAAACCCCATGTAACTAGTGGTTTTCCGGTGACGACGACAAGGTTAGGGGAGAGCCCAAGAGAGAATGGAAGAGGGAAGGGATTTGGGGGCAGCGGATTTAGACGAGTGAATAGGGGCTGGGGTTGAGGGGGTAATTAAAAATGGTAATTGATCCTGGACCGTTGATCTTTCGAGATCAACGACCAGGATTTGATATGATGGTGGGGCAGGTTGGATAGAAATTGGGCTTGGTTATTTTAATTGGGATGGGGGTAGTGTTTTGGGCTAGGTCCGAAATTAAAATAAATTTAAAGAGGCTATTTGTTAAATACCCAATTAATTAATAAAATAATTTATAAAAATAGCTAATAAATGATAAAAAATTCTATTGGTGCATAACAATGATTTAAAATAATTTTTGAATATTATAAAAATATAAAATATAATTTTCTTGTGAAAATAAGGTAGTTATACACTTGTGGGCTATTATTCCAAAGTTATTACAATTATAACCCTAAAACTGTAACTGTGGCTATTCATGAAATAATTAGAGCTTATTATAAATACAAATGATAAAATTAAGCCATAAAACCATTTGTGACGCAATTAGTACTTATTTACATAATAAAAAATACTGGGATAAATTAATAAAAAATCTTTAGAAAAATGCAAAAAATTATGAAAAAATATAAATTGATGCTCATGCATGTTTTGAAGATATACATGTATTTTGAAAATAATAGGGAAATATTGGGTGTCAACAACTGCCCCTCTTTACCCAGAAAGGATGAAAGAGTTGTCGGGTAAAGATATGATGGCCAATTTTGATCGAGTAAGGTGATTTGAGAGACATAGGCCGCACTCTAGTTTCCGAGATACCTACATATAACTGGTTTTACAAGAATCAGGCCGCGTGTAGTTCTGGATTCCCCGGTGAAATATACCGATGAAGTTATCACAAGAACGGACACATGTCTTGAATGGGTGAAATGGTTGCGTTGAGCGGTCAAGTTTGAAATAGTGTGAAGGAACTGGAGCGGGATTTCTCCTGGGGGTAACGGTTTCTCATCGGGTTACCTGCAAAAAAAAGATGTACCACAAGCATATATCTTTGCGTAAATTTAAACATGATGCAAATTTTCTTTAGACCATGAGAATTGTCTTTGGACGGTTGAGGATGAAGTCCTTAGACTATGATGTCCCGGGCCATGCATTGCGCGATAAGGGATTTGCAGGCCATGAAATGGTGTCCTCGGGCCATGAAAATGGTGCCTCCGAACCATTACGCCTTTGAATAATGATATGCAAGTTTGAGAGATCCTCAGGCCATGACATTGTGTCTTCGCGTTATGAGGATGGTGCCTTCAGACTATGACGCCTTCAGACAAGATGGCGATAATACAGTCCATGAGGTGCAAAGACATGATGCTAGAAATAACAAGACAAGGCTTAGTCTTGTATGAAGTCGAGGGCAGAGCTTAGCTCGAGAGAAGAAAATAGATAATGCAAGGGAGACAGTGCCTAGCCTCGTGCGAGATTCGAGACATCACTTAGTTACATGCATGGTGAAGGCAGTCCTTATCCTTATGCAAATAGAAAGGCAGGGCTTAACCTTATGCAAGGTTTGGGACAGGGCTTCGTCCCATGCAAAGTGAAGGCAATGCTTAGCCTTATGCAAATAGGGAGGCAGGGCTTAGCCTCATGTAAGATTGAGACAGAGTTTAGTCTCATGCAAAGTGAAGGCAATGCTTAGCCTTATGCAAATAGATAGGCTGGGCTTAGCCTCATGCAAGATTCGAGACAGGTCTTAGTCCCATGCAAGGTAAAGGCAATTCTTAACCTTATGCAAATATGGAGGAAAGGCTTAGCCTCATGCAAGATTTGGGACAGGGCTTAGTACCATGCAAGGTGAAGGCAGTGCTTATCCTTATGCAAATACAGAGGTAGGGCTTAGCCTCATGCAAGATTCGGGGCAGGGCTTAGTCCCATGCAAGGTGAAGGCAGTGCTTAGCCTTATGCAAATATAATGGTAGGGCTTAGCCTCATGCTAGATTCGGGACATGGCTTAGTCCCATGCAAGGTAAAGGCAATGCTTAGCCTTATGCAAATATAGAGTCAGGGCTTAGCATCATGCAAGATTCGGGACAGGGCTTAGTCCCATGCAAGGTCAAGGCAATGCTTAGCCTTATGCAAATATAGAGGCAGGGTTTAGCCTCTTACAATATTCGGGACAGGGCTTAGTCCCATGCAAGGTGAAGGCAATTCTTAGCCTTATGCAAATATAAAGGCAGGGCTTAGCCTCATGCAAGATTCGGGACAGGGCTTAGTCGCATGCGATGAACAAATAATAGATGATAGCAGAGTATTTCTTAGCTGGAAGTGAGTTCGATATATTTGTTGTCATGAAGGGTGTGATTTCAAGGTGTGCATATTCCTTGTTCCTGCATTCAAAGAAAAATCGTGAGTTCTGTAGAGGGGAGGTCGGTTCGTGCCTCTGCCGGCTTGCTTGATTTTCTTCACTCTGTTTGAAGACCCTGTTCAAATTATTGGGGTAGCGTTTGCTAGAGCAGAGTTTATTTCAAAAGGCATGCATAGTTTTTAAAAACATAGTAAAATATAGTTTAGAAATTGGTTAGATGAACTTGTGACGGTGACACGATCAGAGAAATTATGACTGCTTATGCCGTAGAATATTGAGGGTCCTCCTCAAAATTCTTCCCCAGTTAAATAGACAACACTTATGACTGTTCCATATGCTGCGATCGGCTGAACTTGCTTCGGAATTTTGAGGGTCCTTCTCAAAGTTCTACCCCAGTTTCTGATTGGGGGAAAATAGAAATTTTACTGAATTGTGACCGAACCCACAAGGCTGCCTACGTATCCTCTCTTAAACGAGAATCAAGTTGAGCGTAGTTCAATTTACGTCATACGAGGAAAACATAAGTAGTTTACACATAATATTGCTTGACTGTATCTGAATTGATTGGCTTTGGCCAGATTTCTCTGTACATTTCTGCGAGTATGAGGGTTCCTCCTGTCATTACTCTGTGAACCATGTAAGGACCTTGCCAGTTGGGAGAGAATTTCCCCTTGGCTTTACCTTGATGCGGAAAGATCTTCTTCAGCACCAGCTGCCCCGGTGTCTACTGTCTTGGGTCGACTCTTTTGTTGAAGGCTCTGGACATTGTGTTCTGATAAAGTTATCCGTGGCATACCGCATTAATCCTCTTTCCGTCTATGAGGGCTAGCTGCTCATAATGGTTCCTTATCCATTCTATGTCGCTGAGCTCAACATTTTGTATGATTCTCGAGGAAAGAATCTCGATTTCGGCGGGAATAACAACTTCAATACCATAAACCAGCAAATAGGGAGTTGCCCCGGTTGGTGTGCGGACTTATCCAAGTAAAGCTTCTCGTGCCATTGTTTGTGATTCTCTACCGTTTTACTCAGTATCTTCTTGAAGTTCTTGTTGGAAGATTCCACAATTCTATTCATTTGAGGTCTATATGCTGTGGAATTCTTGTGCTTGATTTTGAAAGTCTCGCACATGGATTTCATCAGATCACTGTTGAGATTGGAGGCATTGTCAGTGATGATGGACTCCGGAACTCCGAAATGACAAATAATTCGGTTACGAACAAAATCCAAAACGACCTTCTTAGTCACAGCTTTGTAAGATGCGACTTCAACCCATTTGGTGAAGTAATCGATAGCCACTAAAATAAATCGATGCCCATTTGAAGTAGTGGGCTCGATTGAACCAATGGCATCCATTCCGCAGGCGGCAAAGGGTCAAGGTGAGCTTGTTTCATTAAGCTCGTTAGGCGGCACTTTTATCATATCTGCATGTACTTGACATTGGTAGCACTTTTGAACATACCGAATGCAATCTATTTCCGTGGTCATCCAGAAATGACCAGCCCTAAGTATCTTCTTGGCCAAGACAAAGCCATTCATATACGGGCCACATGTCCCGGCATGTATGTCCTCGAGCAACTTAGAAGCTTACCTTACGTCGAAACACCTTAGTAGTCCTAGATCAGGAGTTCATCTATATAGGGTTCCTCCACTGTGGAAGAAATGGTTGGACAACCTCCGAACCGTACGTTTTTAGTATGGTTCGTATGCTCCGGGTATTCTCTTTGCCAAATACTCTTTGATGTCGTGGAACCAAGGCTTCCTATCTATTTCCTCTTCGACGTGAACACAATATGCCGGCTGATTATGGATCCTTACTGGGATAGGATTGATACAATTATTGTATGGGTGCTGTATCATTGATGACAAAGTGGCCAATGCATCGGCAAACTCATTCTGATTCTGGGAACATGTCGAAACTCTATCTTTGTGAACCTTTTCTTCAATTCCTACACATGATGCATGTATGGTAATATCTTTGAATTCTTGGTTGCCCACTCTCCCTATACTTGGTGCACGATTAAATCTAATCGCCGATTACTAGCAGTTCCTGAATGTTCATGTCAACGACCATGTTGAGCCCTAGTATGCAAGCTTCATATTCTGCCATGTTGTTGGTGCAGGGGAATCTGAGTTTCGCAGACACTGGATAATGTTGGCCAGTTTCTGATACCAAGACGGCTCCAATGACGACTCCTTTAAAGTTCCCCGCTCCATCAAAGAACATTCTCCAACCATCGTAGGCTTCAACAATGTCTTTTCTTACGAATAGTACTTCTTCATCGCGAAAATACGTTTTCAAGTGTTCGTATTCTCCTCCCACATGGTTTTCAGCAAGGTGATCTTCCAGTGCATGTCTCTTGACTGCCTTCCGAATTACATTGACAATGTCAAATTCACTCAATAGGATTTTCCACTTATCCAGCTTCCCAGTGCGCATGGGCTTCTGACAAGTATACTTCAAGGGAACCATTATCGATATGAGATATGTTGTATAAGCACAAAAGTAATGCCTCAGCTTCTGAGCTATCCAGGTCAAAGAGCAACATGTACGTTCTAATAGAGAGTACCGTGCTTCATAAGGAGTAAATTTCTTACTTAGGTAGTAGATGGCCTATTCTTTTCTCCATGTCTCGTTGTGCTGCCCAGAATATAGCCGGAAGCTCCATCGAGCACTGCAAGGTAGACTAACAGTGGTCTACCTGGCTCTGGCGGGACCAAGACTGGTGGTGTTGATAAGTACTCCTTTATTTTGTCAAAAACCTTTTGACAATCCTCAGTCCAACTAGTTGCAGCGTCCTTTTTCAGCATCTTGAAAATCGGCTCACATGTCACTGTGGACTGTGCTATGAAATGACTGATGTAATTGAGACGTCGTAGGAAATTCATCACATCTTTCTTGCTTTTTGGCGGTGTAATTATTGGATGGCTTTTCCCTTTGATGGATCCAATTCTATTCCCCGGCGGCTGACGATGAATCCCAATAGCTTTCCGGCATGAACCCTGAATGCACACTTTGCGGGGTTTAGTTTTAGGTTGTACTTCCGCGGTCTGTCAAAGAATTTCCTAGAGTCTTCTATATCATCTGTGTCCTTCTTGGATTTAATGATGACATCATCCACGTGTACCTCGATTTCTTTGTGTATCATGTCATGAAAAGTAGTAGTCATGGCCCTCATGTAGGTGGCCCCAACATTCTTTAGGCCGAACGACATCATCTTGTAATAGTACACCCCACATAGTGTAATGAAGGTTGTTTTCTCAGCATCCTCCTCGTCCATCCAGATTTGATGGTAATCGGTGAAGCAATCCACCAAAGACTGGAGTTCATGCTTTGTACAGTTGTCGATCAAGATGTGTATATTTGGTAACGGGAAATCATCCTTTAGGCTGGCTATGTTGATATCCCGATAATCGATGTAGACTCTAACTTTTCCATCCTTCTTTTGAACCGACATGATGTTGGCTAACTAAGTTGTATATTAAACTACCCTGAGGACCTTGGTTTTGATCTTCTTAGTAACTTCCTCCTTGATTTTCAAGCTCATATCTGCTTGAACTTCCTAAGCTTCTGTTTTACTGGCGGACACATTGGGTTTGTGGGCAACTTATGGGCTACGATGGATTTTCTTAATCTGGTCATATCGTCGTAAAGATGTCGTCATACTCTTTCAAGAATCGAGTGTATTCCTCTTTCTCTGATGGTGACAAATGGATGGTGACAAATGGTCTCTTTGACGGTTTCAGAATTTCCCAAGTTGGCTATCTCAGTTTCGTCCAGGTTGGACTTATGTTTGTTCTAAAAATCCTCTATTTCACTGACGATCTCCTCAGGTATTACATCTTCTTCTTCTGAATCATTTTCCTTTTGTTGCGTTGTCTCATTACATGTCACAGTTTCCGGTTCATCGAGATAGGAAATAGTAATGCTCTATGGATAAAGATACAAGAGAAAAGTGGTGTCAACGACATAGTAGGGCCTTCCTCCTCCTCCTCAACAATTACGCAATAGTCCATGTTATCATCCTCCAAGAACAGGTTCCTCAATGCTGCCAATGCTTCTTCCTCCTCTGATCCCTATATAATGTCAGCCTGATGGAAGGTCTGACTCAGGTGTGGCATAAGCTGCTCAAGTGGATAGTATGGACCATGCCACTGTGGTGACCAATTGTGAAATTCCTTCCAGGTGTACTGATATCCTAGCCCAAAATTGGTACTATGGCGCTTTGGCTGTATCGCCTTGGAGATTTTTACCAAGCCCCTTGCCGGGCTCATATCCTTTCCATGATAGCATGCTTGCTATCTTGCTATTCAACCAGTTATCCTTCTCGATTGCGTTGACCCGTTCAATACAATGGTAGATTTCTCCACCTAACCTTCTTCTATTTTCAACCATCGGAATGGTCTGACTAGTGTAAATGGGGTTTCTCCCATCTCCATGGATAATTACTTCCTGGCGATTCGACTCACACTTCACCCCCCGATGCAAAGTTGATTCTACATCCCCAACGACATGTATCCACGGTCGACCAAACACCAGATTGTAAGAGGCAGATATGCTCAGTACGTGAAACGCGCATCAAATCATGTAGGACCCATCTGCAGGCAGAGATTAGTTTCTCCAATAGTATCCTTTTGCGACCCATCAAATGTTTTTAATTTCATAGTTCATTTTTCGTATCTTATGTAGGCCTTTGCCCAACCTTTTCATTGTTGTCAATGGGCAAATGTTGAGGCCGGATCCTCCAACGATCAAAACTCTGGCAATGAACTTGTACTCACATTGCACTTTAATGTGCAGTGCGCTGTTGTGATTGAAACCCTCGGGTGGCAGCTAATCCTCGTGGAAGGTGATTTTGTGGCTTTCCAGCACCTGCCCTACCATATTGGTCATTTCTCCTCAGTGATGTTGTTGGGTACATATGATTCAATCAATACCTTCAGTAGAGCATTCTTGTGTGCTTCTAAATTTTGCAGCAGCGATAGGATAGATATCTAAGCGGGAGTCTTGTTCAAATGATCAACGACTAAATACTCCCTCGCTTGTACTTTCCTACAAAGGTCATCCAAACCAGTTTCAATAATGGGCTGTTTATTGGAGGCCTTCTTACTAGATTCTCCCAAATGCTCTGGTGTATAAACCTGTCATGTTCTGGTCATCCCTTGCGCAGCGCCAAATTCTTCCATTTTGGCCTTTAATTTTCTTCTAGCTTCGGCCACATAATCCTATGGTACAACCTTGGTACTGAAGGGCGGTGTGGTTGACACTATAACTATGAAAGGTGTGGTTACTTCCACCTCAAATGGAACAGGTGCACCTGCAGGTGCTGGTACCTCAACCTCAAATGGAAACAATGTGGTTACCTCAACCTCAACTGGCGGCTCTATCTGTACCACAATAGGATTGAGCGTGACCATGAGTGTCTTAGGATGGTCACCCTCTTTGATGAGTCCAATTGATCCCTCAGGATCCCATTCCTCATCCGTTTCTATCACATTGATCCCTTCACCCCTATGATCTGGAAGAAGATTGTTGCGGACGTTGGGTGTAGCTTCCTTCGCCTGGATGACCTTATTATCAATCAAGGTCTAGATCTTATCAATGGTGTGTTGTTTCATACCGGAATGATATGCACAAGTTTTATTCGGATTGACCTATTGGGATGAATTCTCCATGGCCACAGCAGGAATAAGGGTAATATAACCAGCAGCCTTCAACCTTTCATACAATTGGTCAATGGGTTCAGCAATGGCTGTGTATTGTTTGGGTGGTTTGCAGTCAAAGTTAGGCTAGGGTCTCGGATAGTTTGGACGAGTTGGAGGTGAATGAAAGTAAGATGGTTGGGAATTATATGTATGGTAAACAATGGCTGGTTGGGAATATCTGGGAGGTGATGGTTGGTATGTGGGTGGAGGTGTTTGGTATGCGAGTGGAGGGGTCTGGTATACAAATGGAGTTTGGGTCCTTGAGAAACCATTATTGTTCCCACATCTCTCTTCTTTGAAATACCCCCTGATTGCAATGCTTTATTCGTGGCTTGCAGTACCTCGAAATTTGTCACCATATCGCTTTTATTACCCTCTTCAATCCTTTCTCCGAGCTTGATGATATCGGAGAACTTATTATTTTCAATAACCATCAATTTGTTGTAGTACTGTGGATCATGTGCTCTGATGAATAACTTGTTCCTCGTCTAATTCTAGCCTGACCTTGGCTGCTTCCGACCTCCACCGAGTAGCATAATCGCGTAAGGTCTCAATTGGCTTCTTCTTTAAGTTCTGGATATAGAAGACATCCGGCGCATTCTCTGTATTAAACATGAACCTGTCCATGAAGTCGGATGCCATGCTCACCCTGTTGGCCCACTTCTTAGGATTCTGACTTATGTACCAGGACAAGTCATCTCCGGTAAGACTCCTCATGAAGAGCTTCATTCGGATCCTTCATATTTTCTGACCCCCACGAACTTGTCACAATAAGTTCTCAGATGGACCTTGGGATCACCTATTCCGTCAAATATTTCGAACTTGGGAGTTTTGTAACCCTCCGATAGTTCCACATCGGGTTTTATGCACAGATCTTCATAGTTTAGACCCTCTATCCCTTTACTTCCTTCAATGCCTTGAACCCGACTTGTCAACTTCTTGAGCTCCTCAACCATGTTCTTGATGAACAGAACCTTCTTAGCGGATTCTGGTGTATAGGATATGGGTTGAGTGGAGTGAGGTAGGGTTTCCACATATATAGGGTTGTTTTGGTGACCGGGCGTTTGAGTATAATGATGATCATTGGTGGAGTTTTGGGTTTCAGGAATGATTTGTGGGGTATTTTTAGGAGTATGGTAGGTGGGTTGCTGATATTGTGAAGGGATAGTTTGATTCTGCGGTGGGGTTGTATAATGGTTAGGTGCGGGAGGATTCCGTGGGAGTTTGTTAGGTGTGTTTTGAGGTGGTACGGGGTTCTGGGTGTTCGATTGGTTGACGTCTGGGATGTTGAGTGTGAGGGAGAGTTTTGCTAAGCATCGGACCTTCTCGAGCTCACCCCGAAGTTCTAGTATTTTCTGCTCAAGTCGTGAAACCGCATCATTTGGAGCCTGAGTACCCTGACCATCGGAAGCTTCCGCATTCTCAACATGTGCATCGTTGTCTTTTCCTTTTGGTAGACTAGGAGGATGAAAAAGTGGAGGGCCCTTGGATCTAGTATGATAAGCTGATGATGCCAATATGCACGAACAAACCTTTGGGAAATGGGAATAATCAAAAGAAAGAAAAACAAAGGTATCCAAGTTAGTAAGAGTTTTAAAAAGAGTATTCGCAGTATTTAAACACATATTGCAGAAATGTAAATTTGCGTCCTAATTTGGGAGCCTCGTTGTGCCCGAGGTAGGCCTAACGACAAGTTGATTTGGAGAACTTAAGTGCCATAAATGCCTCATTTCATTAATGTAAAAATAGATGAATCCAAAACGACACTAAGATAATTAAAGATAAGTCACTACTGGCACTTGGCCTTATTACATTTGGAAAAGAAAATAAATCTAATCTACTTTGTCCAAGAAGGACCTTCCCAGGCTTGACTCCATCGATCGGGTTCCCCAGTTAGCGCAGGCCTAATAGCAGGTAAACACTGTCTAGATGTCCTCCCTCACTTCCTTCAGCATTCTGGCAGTCGGCAACCCTCTTTCTTGTCTTTTCTTCCAGCTCCATCAAACACTGCTCCAGATATTCTACCCTTTCATTGGAGGTGATAGACATTTCCCTCCATTCATTGATCAATCTCATGTTTGTCTCGTGTATCTCCTGATGTTCGGCCTCGGAGTAGTGAATCCTCTTGCGCAATTTGTTGTATTTTACTTGGGTCTCAGCATCTTCATCTACGACCCTGTTTCCTCGATCGATTCCTAGTTCAACTATCCCAGCTAAGTTGTCCTCCAACCATGCTAGGTAAAAGGGTACATGTCCCGCATGATACCCGTATTGCTCAATGATGTCCTTTTATATAATGATCTCTGAGTGCAACATATGCTGAGCTTGGCATTTGTAAGGGATGTCGTCATCCTGAAAATCTGGCCGGAAATAACTCATCTTCGTAACCCGCGGTATGATCTGCTTCCTGCTTTCTTGCCTCATAACCCTGATGGGAACATAAGGGTATATTACCCCTAACCCGATCAACACTAAGTGAGGAGTGTCCCTAGACCTGATGATGAACTCGTTAGTAGGGAACCATTCAAACATCCATTGGACCCGACCCTCGGTCAAATTGTCGAAGAACTCCACCCATTCCTTAAAACTTTCTGGTTAAGCCAACATGTCTGGTATATAAGTCATCCTCTTAGGGTGATGGAAGGCTATGTGATCCTTCCATGACCTTCGTGGAAACTCTTGACGATGTTGACCCTATTGGAGATGCTCCAATAGCCAAAGTTGCAGCAACAAATTGCATCATTCGAAATGTCTGAACCCCTTCTGGCAGCGGTCCAAAGCCCGGTAGATGTCAACTATGAGTCGGCTGATTATGGATCCTCTATGAATAGGATCGATGAAATTCTTGTCTGGATGATGTATCATTGATGACAAAGTGGCCAATGCGTCAGCAAACTAATTATGAATCCTAGGGACATGCCGAAACTCTATCTTTGTGAACCTCTTCTTCATTTCTTGCACATGATGCAGATATGGCAATATCTTGGAATTCATGGTAGCCCGCTCTCCTTGTACCTGGTGCACAAGTAGATATGGGTTGCCGATTACTAGCAGTTCCTGAATGTTCATATCAACAACCATGTTGAGCCCTAATATGAAAGCTTTGTATTCCGCCATGTTGTTGGTGCAGGGAAATATGAGTTTTGCAGACACCAGGTAATGTTGGCCATTTTCTGATACCAAGACAGCTCCAGTGATGATTCCTTTGAAGTTCGCCGCTCCGTCAAAGAACATTCTCCAACCGTCGTAGGCTTCATCAATGACTTCTCCTACAAATGACACCTCCTCATCGGGAAAATACATTTTCAAGGGTTCGTATTCTCCTCCCACAGGGTTTTCAACAAGGTGGTCTGCCAGTGCGTGTCCCTTGACCGCCTTCTGAGTTACATAGATGATGTCGAACTCACTTAGCAAGATTTTCCACTTGGCCAGTTTCCCAGTGGGCATGAGTTTCTGAAAGATGTACTTCAAGGGTTCCATTCTTGATATAAGATATGTTGTATAAGCACAGAAGTAGTGCCTCAGATTCTGAGCTATCCAGGTCAAAGCGCAACAAGTACGTTCTAGCAGAGAGTATTGTGCTTCATAAGGAGTAAACTTCTAACTCAGGTAGTAGATGGCCTGTTCTTTTCTCCCCGTCTCGTCGTGCTGCCCTAGAACGCAGCCGAAAGCTCCATCGAGCACTGCAAGATAGAGTAGCATTGGTATACCTGGCTCTAGCGGGACCAAGACTGGTGGTGTTGATAAGTACTCCTTGATTTTGTCAATAGCCTTTTGACAATCCTCGGTCCAACTAGTTGCAACGTCCTTTTTCAGCATCTTGAAAATCGGCTCACATATTACTGTGGACTGTGCTATGAAATGGCTAATGTAATTGAGACTTCCCAGGAAAATCATCACATCTTTCTTGCTCTTTGGCAGTTGTAATTCCTGGATGGCTTTTCCCTTTGATGGATCTAATTCTATTCCCCGGCGACTGACGATGAATCCCAAAAACTTCCCAGCAAGAACCCCGAATGCACACTTTGCAAAGTTTAGTATCAAGTTGTACTTCCGCAGTCTGTCAAATGTTTTTCTCAAATCCTCTATATGATCCGTGGCCTTCTTGGATTGAATGATGACATCATCAGCGTACACTTCTATCTCCTTATGTATCATGACATGAAAAACAAGAGTCATGGTGTTACTTTCCCTTGAACAATAGTACTATTATTTTATTAGGCCCTCATGTAGGTAGCCCCAGCGTTCTTAGGCCGAATGGCATCATCTTGTAACAGTACACTCCCATGGTGTAATGAAAGCCATTTTCTCAGCGTCGTCCTCATCCATCCAGATCTAATGGTAACCGGAGAATCAATCCACAAAGGACTGGAGTTCATGTTTGGAACAATTGTCGATTAAGATGTGTATATTTGGTAGCGGGAAGTCATCCTTCGGGCTGGCTTTGTTGAGATCCGGATAATCGACGCAGACTATGACTTTCCCATCCTTCTTTGGAACTGGCACGATGTTAGCTAGCCAAGTTGGATATTCAACTCCCCTGAGGACCTTGGCTTTGATCTGCTTAGTAACTTCCTCTTTGATTTTCAAGCTCATATCTGGCTTGAACTTCCTGAGCTTCTGCTTTACTAGCGGACACATTGGGTTTGTCGGAAACTTGTGGGCCATGATGGATGTGCTTAATACGGTCATATCGTCGGATGACCATGCAAATATGACCTCATACTCTTTCAAGAACCGAGTGTATTCCTCTTTCTCTGATGATGACAAATGGATGTTGATGCGGGTCTCCTTGACAATTTCAGAATTTCCCAAGTTGACTATCTCAGTTTCGTCCAGGTTGGACTTAGGTTTGTTCTCAAAATCCTCTACTTCTCTGACTAATTCCTCAGGTATTGCATCTTCTTCTTTTAAATCACTGTCCTTTTGTTGCGTTGTCTCATTACATGTCACAGTTGTCGGTTCATCGAGATAGGAAATAGTAATACTGTATGGATAAAGATATGAGAGAAAAGTGGTAATAATAAACATCAATTCATTGAAAGCGTTTGAACAAAAGTTATTTTCAATAATTTAAATAACATTTTGAAACATCGGAAATATTATTTAAAATGAAAATGCAAAACAAGAAAATCATTTTTCTAGAAAGAAAACATAAACAATGACGTTCTGCCTTGCTACCACGGGACTCATCAGGCCTGATGGTCTGACAATTCACTTCTTGAGGAATGTTCCTCTCTCTAAAGCTCGGATAGTAAGGCCTTCCTCCTCCTCCTCATCAACAATTACGCAATGGTCCATGTCATCATCCTCAAAGAACAAGTTCCTCAATGTTGGCAACGCTTCTTCCGCCTCTGATCCCCATATAATGTCGGCCTGATGGAAGGTCTGACTCAGATGTGGCACAAGCTTCTCAAGTGGATAGTATGGACCATGCCACGGTGGTGACCAAATGCAAAATTCCTGCCAGGTGTACTGATATCCTAGACCAAAAGTGGTACCATGGTGCTTTGGTTGTATCGACTTGGAGATGCCCTGGAGATTTTTACCAAGCCCCTTGCCGGGCTCATATCCTTTACATAATAGCATTCTTGCTGTCTTGCTCCTCCACCAATTATCCTTCTCGATTGCGTTAACCCGTTCAATACGATGGTAGGTTTCTCCACCTACCCTTCTTCTGTTTTCAACTACCAGGATGGTCTGACTAGTGTAAATGGGGTTGCTCCCATCTTCATGGATAATTACTTCCTGGTGATTCCGCTCGAACTTCACGGTCTGATGCAAAGTTGATGCTACAGCCCCAACGGCATGTATCCATGGTCGACCCAGCAGTAGATTGTAAGAGGCAAATATGTCCAGTACGTGAAACTCAACATCAAACCACGTAGGACCCCTTTGCATGTGGAGATTAGTCTATCCAATAGTAACCCTTTGCGACCCATCGAATGCTTTTACATTCATAGTTCCTTCTCGTATCTCATGTAGGACTTTGCCCAACCTTTTCAATGTTGTCAATGGGCAAATGTTGAGGCTGGACCTCCATCGATCAGAACTCTTGCAATGAACTTGTCCTCACATTGCATTGTTATGTGCAGTGCCCTGTTATGATTCAAACCCTAGGGTGGATGCTCATCATTGTGGAAGGTGATTTTGTTGCTTTCCAGCACCTGCCCTACCATATCGGCCATTTCTCGACCAGTGATGTTGTTGGGTACATATGCTTCACTCAACACCTTCATTAGAGCATTCCTGTGTGCCTCTTAATTTTGTAGCAGTGACAGGATAGATATCTGGGCGGGAGTCCTTTTCAAATGATCAAAGATAGAGTATTCCCTTGCATGTACCTTCCTCATGAGGTCATCTGTGCCAGTTTCTATAACAGGCGGTTTGTTGGAGGCCTGCTTACTAGATTCTCCCAAATGCTCTAGCGTATAAACCCTGCCTGTTATGATCATCCCTTGTGCAACGCCAGTTTCTTCCATTTTTGTGTTTCCTTTTCTTCTAGCTTCAGGCATATAATCTGAAGGTACTCAATTGGTACTGAAAGGCGGTGTGGTTGATACCGTCACTGTGAAAGGTGTGGCTACTTCCAGCTCAAATGGAACAGGTGCAGCTGCTGGTGGTGCTACTTCAACCTCAAATGGAACAGGTGCAGCTACTGGTGAGGTGCATGAGGATTATGTAGGAGTTTGTTAGGTGTGTTTTGAGGTGGTACGGGGTTCTGGGTGTTCGATTGGTTGACATTTGGGATGTTGAGTGTGAGGGAGAGGTTTGCTAAGCTTCGTACCTGCTCTAGCTCACCCCGAAGTTCTAGTATTTTTTGCTCAAGTCGTGAAACCACGTCATTTGGGGCCTGAGTACCCTGACCATCAGAAGCTTCCGCATTCTCAACATGTGCATTGTTGTCTTTTCTGGTGCCGTTCAAATGATCCATTTTTGCTTTTCCTTTGCCTTTGTGGACTAGGAGGAGGAAAAGGTGGAAGGCCCCTGGATCTTGTGTGATAAGCTGATGATGCCAGTATGCGCAAACCAGCCTTTGGGGAATGGGAATAATCAAAGAAAGAAAAAATAAAAAGGTAGCCAAGTCAGTAAGAGTTCTGAAAAGAATATTTGCAGTATTTAAACACATATTGCGGAATGTAAATTTGCGTCCTATTGGGAAACTCGTTATGCCCGAGGTAGGCCTAGCGACAAGTGGATTTGGAGAACTTAGGCACCAATAATTGCCTTATTTCATTAATATAGAAATAGATGAATCTAAAACGACACTAAGATAATAAAAGATAAGTCACTACTGGCACTTGGCCTTATTATATTTGGAAAAGCAAATAAATCTAATCTACTTCGTCCCAGAAGGACCTTCCCTAGGCTTGATCTTCCTAACTCTATCGATCAGGTTCCGCAGTTCGCGCAGGCCAAATAGTAGGTAAACTCTTGCTAGATGTCCTCCCTCGCTTCCTTCAGCATTCTGGCAGTCGACAACCCTCTTTCTTGTTTTTTCTTCTAGCTCCATCAAACCCTGCTCCAGATATTCTACCCTTTCATTGGAGGTGATAGCCATTTCCCTCAATTCATTGATCAATCTCATGTTTGTCTCGTGTATCTCCTGATGTTCGGACTCGGAGTCATGAATCCTCTTGCGCAATTTGTTGTATTTTACTTGGGTCTCAGCATCTTCATCTATGACCCTATTTCCCGACCGATTCCATGCTCAACTATCCCAGCTAAGCTGTCCTCTAACCATGCCAGGTAAAAGGGTACATGTCCTGCATGATATGCTTCTGGCTCAATGGTGTACTTTTCCATAATTATCTTTGAGTGCCACATATGCTGAGCTTGGCATTTGTAAGGGATGTCGTCATCCTGATAATCTGCCCGGAAATGACTCATCTTCGCAACCCACGGTATGATCTGCTTCCTGCCTGCTTGCCTTATAACCGTGATGGGAACATAAGGGTATATTACCCCTAACCCGATCAACACTAAGTGAGGAGCGTCCCTAGACCTGATGATGAACTCGTCATTAGGGAACTATTCAAACATCCATTGTACCTGACCCTCAGTCAAATTGTCGAAGAACTCCACCCATTCTTTAGCCCTTTCTGGTTAAGCAAACTTGTCTGGGATATAAGTAATCCTATTAGGGTGATTGAAGGATATGTGATCATTCCATGCCCTTTGTGGAAACTCTTGACGATATTGACCCTTTTGGAGATGCTCCAATGGACAAAGCTGCAGCAATAAATTGCAACCTTCGAAATGTTTGAACCCCTTCTTGTAGCGGTCCAAAGCCCGGTAGATGTCAGCTATTGGAGATGCTCCAATGAAGTATGTTTGTCCCTCGATTCCTTCCATTAAAGTTTTGGCTACCATAGCCTGTCTGGTGTGGATTCTGTCCCCTTTCATTGGGAACACTATCATGCCCAGGAAGCAAACAACAAACACAAAAACTCTTCGGTGAATATGACCCAAGGAAGTGATAGAAAAGTCATCATGGAAAATACGATAGGATTTGATATGACCGTATCGTTCATACAAGTAGTCAAAGGGTACATAAGATTTCTTTAAGCACTCCAAATCAGTGTTCTTTTTCAGAACCATCATCTTCAAAAATCCTCTACCAGTGCGATTTCCTGGCACCAATAAACCAGGGTTGTCCCAATGTAGCCCAGCAAATCCCCATATTGCTTCAATCAGCATATTGTTTGGCTAGATGTCTAGCAGAGAAGGCAATTTTCCCAGAACCTTCTTCACATGTTTCTTGTCACTTGAGGAAAGATCTTCCCACCAATCCAGTAGTGGTGGTGGTATATTACGGACCATGCCGAACCTGGGGACCTCGTGCCTCATTTTCTGCAAAACAAATAAGGTTAGGCCATTTTCCCCCTCCTGATTCGAATATTAATACATCCATGATTAGCATATTGGCACTTAGTTCTCCAAAATTAATGCACAAAAAATGTGGTTGCGTCCATTGGGATTAAGGAAACCCCGGTGGACTTTTGGACAATGTTTGTCTTAAAGAGTTCTTATGTGGACAACATATTAACCCGCCTAGGTTTGACCATGATGCATGTACAATTATAATCAGAGTAAGGTTGCTATGAGGGTATAGATTGGTACCCTCAAGCGGATAACTTGAGGGGAAAAGGCACGGAACCATCTATTGCACCGCTGATCGACTAGTTTTACTGCAAATAAGCCTTTCTGAATTTAAAGGGTGATATATAGGAAGGGCTCAAACACTCATCAAGCGTTGCTATAAGATTTATTATTCACGAGTGGAATATGATGTTGGGCATGATTTATGCAACAGTAAATAGCATGTTGTCACGTATTTGCACGTTAGAAAAATAGTAAATGTGGTATTTAATAATTGAAAGACGTTTGAGAAAGAAAACAAGGAGACAAGTCAGTTTCGTAGTAAAGGAAATCATAAATTCTTGAAAATAGACAATTAAATTCACATAACGGGGAAAGGAAAAGGGTGCATGTATTAACAGGATAAAGCATGCTTCAGACTAATTCACAGAAACAAGTTTGTCATGGTAAGAGCCTAATAATCCCATCAGAGTCTCCATGATTTCGCGCCCCCTTTTTCCTCGTGAGGTCCGGGTTTTGATATTTTCGGGACAACTCATTTCCTTTTGGGAAGGGGTATGGAATTTGAAGAGTCGCCACCTTACGGATTAAGGTGCGTTAGGGCACCTAAAGAAAATAACTCATAAACCGGTTTACATTACCAGAGATTAGGTAAGGGCTCGAAATTACCTTGAGGGGAAGGTGTTAGGCACCCGTCGAGGTCCACAATGGTAGGTCCCGACCAAACTCAATTTAAGCGAATTAGTCATAATAGCAATTTAAACAAGTAGAGAACATTTAAAAATGGGAGTTTAAAGGGGGTCCTAGGTTTATTAGCCTATAGGATCACTTCTGTGCAATACTCGATAACCTTCCTCAAATAGAGAAGTTACACGTAGCATTAGCGCACATATCATCATATCCTTTACTACCCGATTACCCTCCCCTTAATCATTACCTAAGCATTCTAGTAGCATCCAGTACGTGCCCTATGCGTGCATTACCTGTCCTTTACTTGTGGTCTCCGAGGTGTTTAGGATCTCTATTTAAGGTGGTTCTAGACTCACCTATGGTGCTTAAAAGGAGAAAACTAAGCGACAAACAAAAGTAGGACTGTCATATAAGAGATCACTTAAGGGGGATCATATTTACCTCAACAAATAGACAAACAAATGCACGCTATTCAAATAAGTAGTTTTAAAACGATTAGGGTCCTATAGGCAGGATATGTAAATAAGCACAGAATATACAACAATTTTATTAAGGCATTGAGTACCTATCAGTTTGTATACTTATTTATTACTTACTGAATCTGGGCACGTTTATAAGCAGTCAAATAAACACATCTTTAAAACTTCCGAATTTTGATTGTCCTAAAGGCTTGCCTAGGTGATAACCGGCAGGATCCTATAGGAATGACATCTAAACGTTAATCAGAATGTATTTATAAACCAGTGATTAATTTAAACATGTAGATTTTATCTTTTAGACCCTTATAGGCATGTTGTCTATGTGCTGAAAATTGATTGGAAGCATTTTTTCATGACACAAAAACTGATTTTTATATATTTTCCCTATAGGCATGATATCTAAGTTGTCAAGTATGATTTTGAAAATGATTTCCTATGGACATGATATCTAAGTGAGCAAAATTTTATACAAGTTTTGATAATTCCCAAAGAAGATCCTATAGACATGGTTTCTAATGCACATTGAGACGTGAGAATATGGATGAGCACGAATTTTGATACAGAATTGATGAACGTCCTATAACAGGATTTCTAGGATGTAAAGTGGAAATTCAGGACAAATAATGAGATAGGTCCTATAGGCATGGTTTCTAATGCATATAAATAATCACAACAATCCTATAGGCATGATTACCCGATCCCAACAAAGATATATATAAATCCCTCCCAGCTTTACTAATAACCCCATATCTGTTTTACAAGAATTATTATTATAGACCAATACCAATGAATTACATAATGGAAATCACTATACTATAGGGAACCTTGACAGGCCCAAAAGTAAACCTGGAAGTCAGGCCTTTAATCAAGTCTGATGTCCAACAGGCAGTCCATAATACACCAAATAAGATTCTTGTATGTCAAAGTTCCCAAGGGCCTCAGGGACCCCCGGCAATGCTCACACCAGCCCAATGTGTCAGAGTTCGGAGGAGTCTCATGGACTCCTAGGCAGTGCTCACACTGGAGGGGCAGGACCCTAGATATTTAAGAGTAGGAGTTGAAAATAGTTTATGAAAGTAGGAGATAGTTTTAGGAAAACAAAAATAGTTCGAATTTTGAAAGTGGATAAAAACAGATTACCAAATTACAAGAACCACAAGCAGAACCACATTTAACAGATAGAGTTCAGACATGACTCCAGTAGTCAAACAACATATGAAACAGAGTCACAATCAATTCAAACAAGGTTTCATATTGCCTGGGATTGACTTAGTTCATTAGCTATTGCTAGGTGAGCATATGGGCATGTACTAAACAAAGAGAAACATGCTGAAATCGAAAAGACTAATCCATTACCATACAGAACAAGGTGAGTCAGTGAGAGTTAGACATGCTAGTTTCAAGTGTCATGGGAAAAATAAGGACATGTTATCTCATAGAACAGGACAAGTTAATTAGGAGTTAAGTCATGTTGGTCCATAGAAACATAGGAAAAAATAGAAGCATGTTGAAACACTAACCACACAACCATATGGGACAAAGAGGTAACAAGACTAAAGCATACTGGTTGAAGTAAACAAGAAGAATATAATGAACATGCACATATTGAGGTTCAAGGTGAACTAATCATGTCAGTCATAAAGAATAGGAACTGATGCATAGTAGTTGAGAAAGAGATGACTAGGAGACCAGTGTCAAAACAGAAGTATATTGTGTGATGACCCAAACAGTCATCCCGTGTTAACATAGCTAAATCCGCGTTCTGAGGCTCCAAAAGCCTCCATTAATTCCCCCTCGATATGTGTGCGCAACCCGGGCGTGTAGCCAGGAAGCTTCTATGTAAAAAACTTGATGAAAAACTGGAATTCTAATAATTAATTGATTAAAGTTGACTTTGGTCAACATTTTTGGTAAACGGACCCGGACCCGGACCCGTGACTTGACGATCCCAGAGGGTCCGTAAGAAAATATGGGACTTGGGCGTATGCCCGGAATCAAATTCCGAGGTCCCAAGACTGAGAAATGAATTTTTAAAGAAAATTATTTTCTGAAAAATATAAAGGTTTTTGAAAAGGATAATTGATGCGAAAACGGGGTTACCGGGCCCGTATCATGGTTTCGGAGCCCGAAAAAAGTTAAATATGATTATTATGTGTTGCCTGTAAAGTTTGGTACCATTCCGGGTAGTGTAGGTCGGTTCGGTGCCTTGAAACCGAATTCTAAAACTCTAAGTTCAAAGTTAGATTCAATTTGGTTTTGGGGTTGAATCCGTAGTTCCGTTGTTGTTTTTAATGTTCCGCGAATTTGAGCGAGTCTGTATCACGTATACAGACTTGTCAGTGCTTTTAGATGGGGTCCCGGGGGGCTCGGGTGAGTTTCGGACCTCCCGAAGCTAAATTCAAAACACCAGAATTTTCTGTATCTGGTTTCCTTCTTCGCGTTCGCATGAGGGTGGCTGCGTTCGCGAAAAAGGAATTGGGCAGGGGCTACGGATTCTCTACGCGTTCGCGTTCGCGTTCCCCCAACCGCGTTCGCGATGGGTTAGGCCTCCTGGCCTTCGCGTTCGCCCTACCTCCGTCGCGTTCGCATAGGGTCCAGCCTATTGGGCCGGTCCAATCGTCGTTTGCCTTCGCGTTCGCACCCGTCCTGCCGCGTTCGCGAAGGTCTAGCCCAGCTAGCCTCCGCATTCGCGGCCTCTCCCTCGCGTTCGCGTAGAAGCCCAATGTGGGCCTGTTCAATTAAGCCTTCGCGAACGCACTGCCCAGGGTGCGTTCACATAGAGTAACACCTGCGCAGTGTTTTTTCTTAAAAACGGGACTTAGGCTCATTTTCTCCATTTTTCTTCACTTGGTTCAATTTTGGGAGCTCTTCAAGAGGGATTTTCACCGAGCAACTGAGTGGTAAGTAACTTTTATTGCAATTTAAGTTAAATACATGAACTTTTAGGTGGATTAACACCCTAATTAAGGGAAAATCATGGGTTAGAGCCAAAATCCATGGTTGATGGAATTTTTAGAATTTCATTACTTTTCTACCATGAAATCATACAAAGATTATTTATTAATGATCCTTAGGCTATGGGTGAATGATTTCTTCAAAAATTTCCGGAATCCGAGCATGTGGGCCCGGGGGTGTATTTTGGAATTTCTTCAAGAATGATGAATTAGCCTAATTAGTAGTAGAATTCCATACTTTTGAGCGTATATTGATCCATTTAAATAATATTTGGCTAGTTCAAGTCCTTGGGCGACGAGTTTGGAGTGTCGGGCACTTTCTTGACCCGAGGAGTAGGCTCTACACGAGGTGAGTCTCCCTTCCAACCTTGTAAGAGGGAATTGTCCCCATAGGTGATTGTGATTGATTGAATGATCTTATTTGCGGGGGCTACGTACACACCAAGTGACGAGAGTCCGTACGTAGCAACTATTATGCCATGTCGGGTAGCTTTAGGACTCACAAGCATGCTTATATGTGTCTTGCCTGTATCTTTGCATATACATTCGGTTTGGTCGATATCCCTGAATTTGGTGTGGAAATGTTAGCAAGTATCCTGTAACTAAATGTAAATCCTATGTTTCAATTTTGTACCCCGAATTTCTCTTAAGGTTTCTCCTGATAATTATGTGTATGTTACGAGCACCCGAGTCACACGTATGGTTTGTGAGCGGGGTAGCCTTATATTATGTTAACCGCGTCACATGATCGATTCGTGAGCGGAGTAATAGATGCATCTATGGTTTGGGCCGTCGACCCTCGGCAGCGCACATTTAATATATTGCGGCGCTTCGGACGTACGCTTCGGCATATTACATGCTATTTACTTGTCTGAGAGCATTTATCATAAGTTATCCTTATTCAAATTGTTTAGCCTGGAAGAAAACTTGAGAATTTTAGTTGCTATTGTTGTCGGGTATTGAAAGGGGGATTTTACTTGCATACTTGACTGTTCTACGTCTACCTGCTTTCCATATTTATTGTTCATGTTTAATATTATTGCAACATATTATTACTGTTGTCCTAGTGAGTAATACGTCTACTTCTCGTCACTACTTCTTCGAGTTTAGACGGGATACTCACTGGGTACATATTTAAATATATGTACTCATGCTACTATTCTCTACTTAATTGTACAGGTTCTGAGGCGGCTGCATCCGGTCACTATTTCAGTGATCATTGTTGAGAGTTTCCCTATTTAGCTGATTACACGGTGATCTGCTTTCCTTGGCGATCTCGGCAGCGCTGTGGAGTCCCCTGCTCACATTCTAGATGTTATTGTCTATTACCCTTCAGATAGTATTGTATTTACCAGTAGTATTTTGTTATTCTCTCAGTCGCATGTTGACTTGTGACACTAGGTTCTGGCACACTTTCTAGTTTTGCATGATATATTGTGGAGTTGTATGTGCTGGCAGTACTTTTGAATTACAAAATCCCACGTGATTATGTTTAAATGTTGTTTTAATGAATTTCTTACCTTCAAAACCCGAAAAAGATTTTTATCACTTAAACATGTAAAGTAACCTCACTAGTGGATAGGTGTTGGCTTGCCTGACCCCGGTGTTGGGCGCCATCAGGACCGTAGCGGAATTTGGGTCGTGACATATTGAGACATATATCACATAGAAGAGATCATGATAACAGGAATAGGGACATATTGATTAAGAGAAATAAACAGGAGGACATAGGTCTAACTACATATGATAACATAAGTAATCATGCTGATTGAGAGCAATAAACAAGAAAGGCATAGGTCTAACTACACAGAAGTAGTCATGCTGATTAAGATCAATAAACAGGAAGCACATATGTTCAACTTCATAGCATATTGAATGATAATAGGAGTGGAGGCATACCAATTGGGAGATAGAAACATAAAAGTGAAGCAAATAGGATCCAAGAGTCTTGCCTTGGCTTCCAACCGGCTAGACAGTGCAACAAACACAAGTAACAAAAAGAGTTGTAATGGAGGGTGTGTATGTATAAGAGCAAAATTTTGTGTGTGGGTGTGACTTTCTGAGTGTGTTCGTCCCTTGAAAGAAATTAGAATGAGAGTTTATATAACATTCAGCAGAGAAGACAATTAAGGCAAGAAAATTAGAGTTCACAAATAAGGAAAGAAATTGCAATCAGCCAGTTAATTGGGGGCTAAACTGAATCAAATAATTCAATAGAATCCGTAAAACACCTCCTAAATTGGGGAGAATCAATTAACAGCTCAGTTAGTTATTCGGTAAAGTAAATAAATCAATCCGAAATCGTCTAGAAGTCAATTAAATCCCATAAATCAGACTAATAAACCAATTAAGGCAAGTAGTATCATTAGGCGTCACAAATAAGGAAAATAGGTAGGGAAATATCAATTTCAACAGAAAAATATGATTTGAACCCTAATGAAATCAGTCAATCTCTTTTAACTGATAGAGACAAAAAATAACGGGCAAATATTGAGATAGTCAGTGAAATAAGCAAAAACCCTAGGGTTTAGAGCATAGACAGTCAAGCCAACGAAGAGAAATGGAATAAAACACTCAAACTTCTTTAGAAAAGTTTTGTAGAAACGCAAAAAAGAGAAACCCCAATTTTAGAGAAACATTAAAATCGATTAATAGTAAGGGAAAACAAAAGGTTTTCAAAGAAAAATACCAAATAAACTTAAAATTATCTCAGATTTACAAGGATCTGAACAGAATCAAGTAGAAAGAGATTAGAGTTTTCAAAAATGGAGTGCGGTGAGAAACAATCCAGTTAAGAACTAGAGTTTCAAGCCATAATCGTAAAGATAACAATGCTCACAAACATAGCGATGAACACAAGGCATGTTCATAAAAAATGAAGAGTTTAGGTCGACTATGAGTTGACTCATCGAACAACTAGAAGAGGTAAGAGGCCGGTAGGGGCCTGGAATCACAGAGAAACCCCATGCAACGGGTGGTTTTTAGGTGACGGCGACTAGGGTTAGTGGAGAGCTTGAGAGAGAATGGAGGAGGGAAGGGATTTGGGGGCGGCGAATTTAGACGAGTGAATAGGGTTTGGGGTTGAGGGGGTAATTAAAATGGTAATTGATCCTGGACCGTTGATCTTTCGAGATCAACGGCCATGATTTGATCTGATGGTGGGGCGGGTTGTTGATACCCAATTTTTCTCTATATTATTTTCAAAATGCATATATATCTTCAATACAATGCATGAGCATCAATTAACATTTTTTTTATAATTTTTGCATTTTTAAAAGGATTTTAATTAACTTATCCCAGTATTTTATTATATAAATAATTAATAATTGCATCACAAATGATTTTATAATAATTTTTATTGCTTAAATTTATAATTTATATTTATGCTAAGCCTTCATTATATCATGAATAGACACATTTATATTTTTTGGATTATAATTATAATAACTTTGGAATAATAGCCCATGTGTGTACAATTGCTCTATTTCACAAGAAAATGATATTTTTGTCTTTTTATAATATTAAATAATTATTTTAAATCATTGTTATGCATAAATATAAAACTTTTATCAATTATTATCTATTTTATAAATTATTTATAAAATTGATTGGGTATTTAACAAATAGCCTCTTTTAATTTCTTTTAATTTGTTTTAATTTCGGAACTTTAGCCCAAATTTTACCCCAGCCCAATTAAAATTATAGCCCAAATACCTTGAACCAATCTTAAAGACCCGCCCAATCCCTCAAATCAAATCCTGGCCGTTGATCTCAAAAGCTCAACGGTCCAGGATCAATTGCCTTTTTTAATTATCCCTAACACCCCTCAGCTCTATTAATTTGTCTAGCCCCGCCGCCCCGGTTTCCCTCTTCTTCTCTGTTCTCTATGAAACTACCCCTAACCCTAACTGCCACCACCGGAGATCCTCTGTTCCATGGGGGTTCCCTGTGACTTTAGGCCCTAGCCGGCCTCTTATCTTCACTGGTTGTTCGATTTTGTTGTTATTTGAAGGAATCTCGAAGAGATTCAACTCATTCGGTCTAAACCTTTCATTTTCTCAATGAACCTACCTGGGTTCATCTCCGTGTTTGTGAGTACCACTATCTTCATGTTTATGGCCTAAATCTATGGTTCTAAACCAAATTTGCTTCTCACCTCTGTCATTTTTTTTGAAAAAAAACTAGTCTCTTTTTACTCGAGTTTGTTTAGATCTTTGTAGATTTGAGACGTTTTTAAGATTGTCTGATATTTATCTTTGAAAATATTCTGTTTTTCCTTATTATTAACCGATTTTGGTTTTCCCTCTAAAACAATGGTTTCATCTCTTTAAGTTTCTGCAACAATGCTAAATTTTTAAGTGTTTAACTCTGATTTTCTTTATTTGTTCCATTGATTTTCACGTCTATATTCTAAACCCTAGGGTTTCTAATTGTTTCACTGTTTGTTTGTTTGGTATTTGTTCGTTACCCTTTATTTCCGTCAGTTAAAAGAGATTGAATGAGTTTATTTGCCTAATTAGGGTTCAAATTATGTTGTTTCTGTTGAAATTGGTATTTCTCTGCAATTTCGGTTATCTTTTCCTTATTTATGACTCATAATTAGTACTACTTGCCTTAATTAGTTTATTTACCTGATTTATGGGATTTAATTGCCTTAACCGACTCCTAGATGGTCTTTGATTGATTCTGTTTACCCTATTTAACCCCTAACTGAACTGTTAATTGATTTTCCTTAATTTAAGGGATGTTTTTCGGATTCTGTTGAATTATTTGATTGAAGTATAACCTTAATTAACTGGTTGATTTTATTCGTCTGCTTTATTTGTGAATCTTAATTATTCTTTACCTTCTTTGTGTTACTTTGCTAAATGTTATATAAAGTCCCATTCTGATTTTTGAAACACACGAACACACTCAGAAAGTTACACCCACAAACAAACTCTTGCTCTTATTCATACGCATTCTCCATTGCAATTCTTTCTGTTACTTGTGTTTGCTGCATTGTCTAGCCGGCTGAAAGCCAAGGCTAGACTATTGAATTCTGCATACTTTCACCTTCTTGTTTGCTATCTCTTAACTGGTATGCCTCCACTCCTATTGTTATTCAATATTCTATGAAGTTAAACCTATGTGCTTCCTGTTTATTGATCTTAGTCAACATGACTACTTATGTGTAGTTAGACCTATGCTTCCTGTTTATTGATCTTAGTCAGCATGACTACTTTTGTGTAGTTAGACATATGCTTCCTGTTTATTGATCTTAATCAGCATGACTACTTCTGTTATCATATGTAATTAGACCTATGTGCTTCCTATTTATGGATCTTAATCAACATGTACATCTCTGTTACTATGTCATATTCAGTATGTTAGGTAATCTGGCTATTATAAGATATCAACCTGCCTCTGCCTGCTTTATGTTTCTGTTAACTAGCATGCCTTAACCCTTGTGAATTTGTCTTCTCCAGTATGTCAATATGGTTCATACACTTTAGCATGTTCCTGTTTGATCCAGGATACTTGTATACTTGTTTTTCAACTAGCATGCTCTCATTCATGTGTTGTTTTATGTGTTTACCTTAGCAGATTCATGACTAATTCATGATTTCTATGCTCTCAACTTTGTTACCTTTTCTGTATGACTGTCTGATCACTTACTTGATCCCATCATGTTTAATATGTACCCATATGATAACTCAGTATTAGTTAATCAACTAAGCCAACTTAGGCAATATGAAATTCTGTTTGGTTTGATTGTGACTCTGTTATGTATGTTATTTGACTACTGGAGTTCATACATGAACTCCATCTGCTAAGTGTGGTTCTGCTTGTGGTTCTTGTAATCTGGTAATCTGATTTATTTCATTTCTGAAATCCAAACTATTTTTTTTCTTCTAAAACTATCTCCTACTTTCATATACTATTTTCAATTCCTACACTTAGAATATCTAGGGTCCTGCCCCTCCAATGTGAGCACTCCTCCAAACTTTGACACTGTAACGACTCAGTCAGTCGTTTTTATAGTTAGCGCCCCGATCCCCTAATAACTGCTTTCCCCACGTCTGTATATGATTATGGGACGTCGGGGTGATTAATTGTAGATTCTGGAGAGTTCTGGGACACATAGTCCCTAAATATGAGTTTAAGCTTTAGAAATCGGACCGTAGTTGGAACAGTGGGAAGACGGATCCAGAATGGAATTTCATCGACTCTGTTAGCTTCATTGAGTGATTTCGGGGTTAGGAGCGCATCCGGAATGTGTTTTCGAGGTATGTAGTAGATTTAGGCTTGAATTAGCGAAAGTTAGAATTTCGGCGATTTCGGTCGATAGGTGAAATTTTGATATGGGGTTTGGAATGGGATTCCGGAAGTGGTAGCAGGGCCGTAGTGTCATTTATGACCTGTGTGTAAATTTGAGGTCATTCAGACTAGTTTTGACATGTTTCGGCATCGGTGGTATATTTTTGATAATTTCTAAGTTCTTAGGCTTGAATCCATGTATAATTTGTGATGTTGGTGTTATGTGATGTGTTTTGAAGACTCGACTTAGTTCGAATGAGGTATTGGGACTGGTTGGTAGGTTTGGTTGAGGTCCCGGGGGCCTCAGGTGTGTTTCAGATGCTCAACGGAAAGGTTTTTGACTTAATCACCAGCTGAAGTTTTGCTGGTTCTGGTGTTTTGCACCTGCGGAAGGGGAGCCACAGGTGCGGACACGCAAGTGCGGTAGGGGTCTCACATATGCGATTTTGGCCTAGACCAGTCGGGCTCGCAGATGCAGCTTGGGGACCGCAGATGCGGAGCAGCAGATGCGACCCCAACCCAATTAAGGAGTTTCCACACCTACGATGCTATTTCCGCAGGCATGGGACCGCAGGTGCGACCCAATTGACTGCAGAAGCGGAATCGCTGGGCAGATAATATCAATTTCAAGGGTTTGAATTTCATAACTAAAAACGATTTGGAGCTCAGGAATAGGCGATTTTGGGTCGATTTCGAAGATGAGATTAATAGGTAATGATTCTTAATCCTATTTCACTTGTATTTCATTAATCAAAAGAAAATTCTTCAATCTAACCAAGGAATTTGAGGGGAAAATTAGTAAAATGGGAGAAACGTTCCCCAATAAAAAATCTGAGAATTGTATGGGATTTTGATGTCAGATTTTGATGATTCTTGTTCGAGGGTGTTCACGATTGAATGTGTGTTCTAAATTGGTAACTTTTACCCATTTCCGAGACGTGGGTCCAGGGGATTATTTGGGCGATTTTCCTAATTTCGCGTATTAGCTTCGAATTAATTAGCTAGATTGATTCCTTAAAGTTATATTTACATTATGCAATTGAATTGAATAGATTTGGGCCATTCAAAGTCGGGTACTCGTGGCAAGAACGTGATTCCGGGTTGAGTTGAGCAGTCGAGGTAAGTGGCTTGCCTAACTCTGTGTTGGGGACTTCCCCTTATATTGTTTGACATTATTTGTTATGTGGGTACGTGAGGTGACGAGTACCTATACGGGCCATTTGTTGCTAAATTCCTTTTTTTCCTTCACATGCCATAAATCATTCCCTCCTGTTATATTGCGTAAGGTGTTAACTGTGCAATTTAAATTAGGAATAAGCATGCCTACCTGTTTCATATCAATTCAACCTATTTGATACTCTGTGCGCCATGTTTAGTTAGATTTTACTTCCTTCTTTGCCTGTTTTTTGATGAATTGTTTAAATTAAAGCCTTGTCTGACGTTCATTCGCACTGCATATTTAAATTGGGGACTACAAACGTATTCTGGGAGATCCCCTCTATACTGCATATTTAAATTGGGGACTAGGTACGTATTCTGGGAGATCCCCCCTGTACTGCATATTCATTTTGGAACTATGAGACGGTATCCCCGGAGTCTCCGCATTGTGATACGTTATGCTGAGCTGAGGGCTCTCTTTGTTGTTATGTTCTAAATTATTTCTTTTAATTTCTTACGGTAGAAATATTTATCTTCTCCACTGTCTTAAAATTTATTATTCAGAAATCCAGTAGAGGCTTAACCTGAACTCGTCACTACTTGACTGGGGTTAGGCTTGGCATTTACTAGGTACTAAATGTGGTGTACTCATGCCCTTTATTGCACATGTTTTTTGTGTGCAGATCCAGGTTCGAGTTCTCATCCACGTGGCTAGTGGTCGTCGCAGCTGTCATTGAGGAGACTGTGCCGCGTCCGCAGAATCCCCCGAGTTACCTTCCATTCTAGTATATATCGAGATTTTCTATGTATTTTATTTCCCTTTGTTTAGAGCTGATGTAGTATAGAAGCTTGTGACTAATTGTTTAACCAAGAAATAAGATCTTTTGACTAAAGCTTAATTTAGGATAAACTCGAGTTACTGATAATTGAATTAGTAAAATAAAGAATAAAGTAGCAATAATTTCGAGAGCAATATACAAAGAATAAAATAGCTTAGTATCCCAGAAATCAGATGATCTTGTTTGTTACATTTTTATCCCTTTTATAGGGATGATCTCCTAGTACAATATTTGTATTTCTGTCATGATAGCCTATTTAATGCTTAATTATTATATTTATGAGGCGTTACAATGATGAATAGTAACTGTTATTTTAGGAGTTACATAACTTACAAGACATTGATTGCTGATCTTCGAATCGGCCCATTATTGCGTCCTGATTCGTTGTGACCGTGTCTCTTCTTCTTTGATGATCTTTCCGCGACTAATTCCTTGAATTGACTGTACCTTTTTATCCCGTGTCCACGTGTGATATTTTATTTAGTCCACCTGGCTGGCTGAGTCATCCAAAATTTGTACACGTATGAGGCTATATGTTTTACCAATACAGATAGTCCCCCCACTCGCCATGTATTGAGCGTATAATACTTGGTAAGTGGATACTCATTTATGGCGGGAATATTTTGCCGCCGCTTTACCTCGAAACCTTGTATTCTTTTATGGGCGCATGCGTCGTACATCACTTCCATTTAATGCTTCTTCCACGTGTTCGTTTCTGATTGGTTCTAAAACGACCCGACGCCTTTTAGGGCTTTTTGCGGCTGCATCAGTCCCGAAGTGACACCTTTAATTATGACTTTCCATCATTACCTTTCCAAGTTTCGACGGTCGCCATTAGGTATAAATAGTCGTCTTCTTTTCTTCCTTAGCACGAAAAACTTCCATAACTTAATCTTTTCTTTGTGAAAGAATTTCTTCCTTGATTTTATAAATATGTCTTCCTCAGGTCAACCTGAAAAGGTTATTGATGTTGAAGCTTTGGCTTCTTCTTCTGCTCCTTCTAGGAGTCGGAGAGGTGGCCGATTAAGGAGCCTGGGACGTACCTCTACTAGAGGTTCTTCTTCTCCTTCCTCTGCTAGGTCATTGTTTTCTCCGAGAGGTGGATCTTCTCATTCTGTTTCTAGGAACAAGGATGATTTTCATGAATCGAGAGTTGATGAAATCATTCCTGCTGAGATAGTCTTCCCAGATGTAAATTCTCCTATCGCCGAGCAGGCTTCTTCTTTAGATAGCGTCGAGAAATATGCTACCATCATCATTGTAGGTCATCTTCCTGTCGTTCGTAGGGAATGCTCTTGGGAGTCTAATTCACATTCTTGTGCCAAGTGACACTCAAAGAATTACGTCTTACAAGACGGGGTTTTCTTACGTCTATACTTACCCTTTCACGTTAGGATTTCAGCCTCCTGTTGACCCTGTTATCATAGAATTTTGTCATTTTTTCAACATTTTCCTAGGACAAGTTGGTCCTTTAGTATGGCGTGTTGTTTCCTGTCTGAGAGTTCTAGCTTCAAGGGTTTTTGTCCTTTTTACCTTTCATCATCTGATGCATTTATATTCTCCTACTTTATTCTGCCAAGGGGTTTTTACTTTAGTTGCTCGGAGTAAGAGGGTTTTAGTAACCCCTAGAGATGACAAAGACAGAGGTTGGTACCTTAGGTACATGGCTGTTCCCACTACTGTTTTAGTGGGTGAAAGTAATCTTCCCTTCCCTGAGAAGTGGAATCGTGCACGTAAGTACTTTGATTCGCACCTGTTGTATTAACATAAAATTTATTTTATGTTTCTAACACCGTGTCTGTTTTCTTCTTATTTACAACAACTATGAATGTTGTCGAGAATGTCTCCGACATTCACAGTTGGGTAGAGAGAATGTTGACTGCTGCTCTTGCCGAGGAAAGATCCTGGAAGTACTTTTCGGCAAAGTATAAGTGGATTGTCAAGACCCATGGTAAGTAGAGTTTTTCTCACTCCCTTCCTTGCTTGAGTTTTTATTTTTTATTAACTCTTTTCTTTTTTCTGATAGGGTTTTCTACCCGTGGGGCATCTTCATCACTTCCGAGGATGTCCTTGTCTCATGCCCAGAGTATTCTGACCAGTGCTTCAAAAAGGAAAGCCCAAGATCCCCGCTCTGGAGGGGAAGATGAGGGTGAAGAAGAGGGTGCTTTAATGCACCGGGTGAGAAGAAGGCGGGTAGTTTCAGACGACGAGTCTACTCCCGCTCCTATTTTTTCCGTGTTGGCTACTAGGCCTTCTTCTTCTCGTGATCAATCTCAGTCCCCAGCTTGAAACCCTGCCGAGCGTCTGTTTCAGGAAGGGTTTGACATGGACCCTGATGATATTCCCTTAGCTACTATTTACCCACGTTTTGCTGTTATTTCTGCTCCTCCGGTTACTGCTGTTAGTCCTCCTTCAATTCCTATTATCTCCTCAGTTTCCCTTCCGTCCGTCTCTATTGAAGCACCCGTGGCTTTTCTGGCTTCCGTCCCCTCTGTATCTTCTGCTGCTCCTTCTGTCCCTGCTTCCTTGCCTTATTTATAGAAGAAGGGTCTTCCAGCAGGGAGATGAGAAGGGTCATGATTGAGGTTCCAGCTGGTGGAAGCCTCTTTAAGAAGATTAGCATCGGTGAGCCGGAAATGTGGCTCAAGCCTTTGATTGGCCCTGAAGAAAGAGCCAAGTTTGACAGCCAAGCATCTCTTACTTGGGATAATAAAGTGGTGCATAATTCCGTAAAGGTATGTATTTTTTAAAAGACCTTTTGCACATTTCTTAATTGACAATTTTAACACTTTTGATTGTTTTACTGTTTTAGACGAACCTTATTGGTTTGGAGCTTATGAAGAGAATCTCCAATTATGAAAAAGAGTTGCAAGTGCTGCGTGGGCTTGATGATAATAAAGCACAATATAAAAGCCTTCAAATAGAGATGGAAGCTCTGAAAGAAGAGAGAGATACCTTAAAGGAGCAACTGAAGACTGTCAAAGGAGAGCTAGCAATGGAGAAGGCTTCTTTTAGCCAAGTCAATAAAGATAAAGAATCTCTTGAATCTTCGTTTGCTGAGCAGCTGTCAAAAGCCACAGAAGAGATCCGGTACTTGAAGGACTTGTTGGGTCAAGAAGAAGAGTATTCTGGAGAACTAGTACGTAATCTTTCCCAAGCCCAAGAAGATCTCCGTGGAGCCTTGACGAAGGTCCAAAATCTGGAGGAGTCAGTCGCACCTTTGAAGGTTGCCCTTGAAGCTGCTGAAGCTGAAAATGACAACTTGAAGACTGAACTTCAGGTATGGTCGAGAGACTATAATGAACTTGAAGAGTCAACA
>ML278193.1:42699-84601 GCA_005239495.1 Nicotiana undulata
TTTTTTTATTGGATTGGTGTAATTACTCCCAGCTCCATCGGGAGTAAGTTTGAAATTTCTAAAGTCCCCAACTGACAACTTAGGGGCATCTAAAATTGTACATTTTTATGCTGCTAAGTACTTAGTTTAGTACTTAGTTCTTTTACTTAGCCGCTTTTATATTAATACAATACTTTATTTTGAGACTTTTGTGAATTTTGAGCCTTACTCTTTACTCAAGTCTATCGCTTTTGCTGAGTATTTTGTTTGTACCTCTTAGCTTTCTTTGCATAAAGATGCGTGCTTTACTTTGAACCTTTTTATGATGGGTGTAGTATAAGCTTTAGCCTTTGTATATGAAAGGCTTTGTTTGTGAATTAGGGACCTTTTAATTAATGTTTTAATGAAGAAGACGTCTCAACTTCATTGAAAATGCAATAGAGTAATAGGAATTTTTCACATGTTTTAAGAATGTTTTTGTGAGAAGTTTTTGCTTGAACATTCACAATATTTTACATGTGTTACGTTTGTCATCTAGAACTCATGTTGCAACTGTTTTGTTTTAACAAATTTAATAATCACTTGTATTTCATAACTATTTTTAGTAGATAACAGTTTTTTTTCGAATTAATACAAGGAAGTAACTATTTTTCATTAGTAACAGTTTTCGTAAATATTGGGTTTATTCCCATGACTGTTTTATTTGCAACAGTTGTAAGTACGAGATAAATGTATTGTAATCCGTAACTGTTTTTAGATGTAACAATTTTGAGAATATATACAAGGGTTTTGATCTTTCATCTCTAACTGTTTTTACTTGAATAACAGTTTTCTATTTGAGTACAAAGATTTCGTAACTGTTTTGATTACAACAGTTCTGGCTAAGTACAATGATGATGATCTTCTATCCCTAAGTGTTTTAGATGTAACAGTTTTTTGTATAAGCGATGTACATTTATTCTTCGTAGCTAATATTTTGCCTTCTAACCTGAACATGGTTCGAGGGTTTTTAGAATAGGCTTTCGCAATTCTTGTGCCAAAGTCTTCAGTTCTTTTGCTCGTGTCACTTGACTTGTTGGGTGAATGGTTTTTTAGGCTCGAGCATTCTGACTTCTGGTAGTCTTTGCTTCTTTTTGGCCTTCCATATTATATAGTCACCCAAGTGTTTGAGCGTTGAAGAGTGAGATCTCGAGCACTTGTGTGATGACCCAAAAAGGGGTCATCTTATGTGCATCTAATTTGGACTGTGTTTCGAGGCCCAAAAGCCTCCATTAATCTCACCTCGATGTACGTGCGCAGCCCGGGCGCGTAGCCAGGAAGCCTTTATGTGAAAAACTTGATTAAGAGTTAAATTTTTTGTAATTAATTGAATAAAGTTGACTTTGGTCAACATTTTTGGTAAACGGACCTGGATCCGTGATCCGGCGGTCCCGGAAGGTCCGTAGAAAAATATAGGACTTGGGCGTATGCCCGGTATCGAATTCCGAGGACCCAAGTCCGAGAAATGAATTTTTAAAGAAAATTGTTTTATGAAAATATTAAGGCTAATGAAAATGAACCTTGATGTGAAACCTGTGCTGACGGGCCCGTATTATGATTTCGGAGCCTGGAACAGGTTCAATATGTGTTATATAAGTTATCTATTAAATTTTGTAAGAAACGAACTTGATTTGATTTGTTTCGGATCAAAATGAGGAAAATTGGAGTTAATGAAGTTTTGAGGTTTTTAAAGAATTTGAAATTTGGTTTGAAAGGTGAGTTTATGTTCTCGAGGTCCGAATGAAATTCCGAGACCATGTGCCTCTCGGGCACCAAACGAGGCCAAACACCAGCTGAAGTAGTTGCTGGTGCACCTGATCTAGTGTGACTGCAGGTGCGGCTGCCCAGTCGCAGGTGCGAGACCACTCATGCGGTCCCAGACTCGTAGGTGCGAGCCCCAGGTGGGCTTCCCATTTCTCGCAGGTGCAGAGCCGCTGATGCGGACTCCTGACCGCAGGTGCGAGCCCAGGCCCTCTTGTTCATTTCCGCAGGTGCGAGATTCTTCTCGAGGTGCGAGACCGCAGGTGCGGAACTACTGTAGGAAGTGTGTTCTTTTAAACACGGGAAATGTTCATTTTTCTCCATTTATTCCACCATTAGAGACCTTGAGAGCTTGGAAAATTTTCCCCACGACCTAGCTACTGAAGAGGTAAGTAAATTCTACCCTAGTGCTAGTTAAATACTTGAATTACTAGTTAAATTAACTACATAATTAGTGAAAATCAAGGAATTGGGTAGTAACCTAGGGCTTTCGAGAATTTGGGAATTTTCCCGTTAATTAGCCATGAAATCAAGCAAAAAAAACACTATGTATTAACGATCCTTGGGTTATGGGTGAGTGTCTCATTCTAGAATTTTCGGAATCCGAGCATGCGGGCCCGGAGGTGAATTTTCGGATTTCTTCAAAAATGATGAAATGACTAAGTAAATAGGAGAATTCCATGCTTTTGAGTATAATTTGATATATTTACATAACATTTGATTAGTTTCGAGTCCTTGGGTGACGAGTTCGGAGTTTCGGGTGCATTCTTGACCCGGGGAGTAGGTTCGACACGAGGTGAGTCTCCTTTCTAACCTTGTAAGAGGAAATAGTACCCATAGGTGATCTAAATTCTATGTGTTAATGTTTGTGGGGGATACATACGTACCGAGTGACGAGAGTCCATGCGTAGCGGCTATTATTGTTATGTCTGGGTAGTTAGGCCCACATCATGCCTTGCGTTTTGTTTCCTAGAAATGAATTATATGCTTCTTGAATTCATGATTTTATGTAGTATTATTTCCCTGAGATTTATGGAATTTGATAATTTGAAGAAAATTGTTTATGGAAAGTAATTTTAAAGGAATATTGTGTGTGCATGTGACCGCTTCGCAATTTACATTCCGCGAGCGAAGTGTTATTTCCCCTCCACTCTCATGGGAGCGATCCGTACGCCACGGCGAGATTGAAAGATGCACTTATGGTTCGGGCCATTCGATCCTCAGCAGTTCACATATATGATTATTTTATGGCTCAGGCCGGTTGTCCTTATCATGTATGCGCATGATAAAGTGTTGATGATTTCATGGATATTGATTGGGCAGATATTTGGGGGAAAATGAAGTAGTAATTGTTTATTTACTTCTAGTGTTCATTTGGATTTATGTGCCTTTAATGTTTGATGCTTTACTACCTTCACATGCCTACCGCTTTCATCATATTCTATTATATTATATTGTTGGAACTTAGTGAGTGTCAAGTCAACCTCTCGTCACTACTTCTTCGAGATTAGACGGGCTATTCACTAGGTACATATTTATTTATGTACTCATGCTAAGCTTTTGTACTTAATTGTACAAGTTCTGAGGCTGGTGATTCTGGTTATCAGACCGGATCTAGATTCTGATTATAGCTGGACCTGACATCACGGTGAACTTCTTCTCTTGACGATCCTCGGCAGCACCATGGAGTTTTCTCTTGCTACTTCCCATCTATTTCTTTCAGACAATGGGACTGTATATTATATCTTTTGTATTCTGTTAATATGCCTGTAGGACTTGTGACACTAGTTTCGGGCACACACGCGGTAGTTATTATGGATTACGGGACTATACATATATTCTCTCATGCCTCCTTATGACTATTTTTGGTTAAAACTGGTTAACTATCCTTCTCGATATATGGTTCGAGCTTTAAAACTTGGTATGTGTTGAAATGTGTAATCAAATAAGAAAGAACCCATAAGTGGCTTGCCTGACCCCGCTGTTGGGCGCCATCACGACCCGAGTTAGGATTTTTGGTCGTGACATCATGGTATCAGAGCCCTAGGTTCACGTAAGTCTCACGAGTCACAGGCAGACCTAGTAGAGTCTTGCGATTTGGTACGGAGACATTTGTACTTATCTTCAGGAGGCTATAGGGTGTTAGGAAACCTCTCTTTATTCATATTCTATCGTGCAGTCGATGGTTTACTAAAACTCATTCTTCTACGGACGCGCGCATCTGATGTTCTAGACCTGGGAGATGCCGCTGCCCCTACAATCCGAGGTCGGGGGAGGGCACCGGCCCGAGGTAGGGGATGAGGCATCCCAGAGCTATTCCAGTTGCACCACCACCATAGGATCCTATCATAGAGGAGCAGGACGAGGTGCCCCCAGTAGATCCTGCCCCAGTGGACTTCATGACGGCGCTAGGCTTCCAGGAGGTCATGGGTCGTATGATGCGATTTATGGACATTATGTCCCAGGCTGGTTTATTTCCAGCAAATCCGTCCACTTCTCAGGTGGGAGGGGGAGTCAAGACCCCTACTGCCCAGGCTGCAGGACAGATAACAACATTTCATCATACTACGGGTACATTGCCCGTGGGTGGGGTCCAACATGTGGTAGCGCCACCTGGGCGCAGACCAGTTGCGGACGGTGATCCGCAGAAGTTGTTGGATATATGGACTAGATTGCACCTTCCAGTCTTTGGGGGTGAGCGAGGTGTGGATGCTCGGGATTTCCTTGACAAGTGCAGGGACAGAGTGCACAACATGAGGATATTAGAGTCCCATGGAGTGGACTTCACTGCCTTTCAGTTGGAGGGAAGAGCTCGCAGATGTTGGCAGTCTTACATCCACAGCAGGCTAGCAGATTCTCCTCCTTTCACTTGGGGCCAATTCACACGGCTATTCTTAGACAAGTATATCCCACCCTTTGAGATGGAAGAGTTGTAGTATCAGTTTGAGCAGCTGGAGCAGGGACAGATGTCAGTGACAGATTATGAGGCCAGATTTTCTTAGCTGTCACGCCATGCACTTATGATACTACCTACCGATGCCGAGGGAGTGCGGAGGTTTGTGGCTGGGTTGCATCCAGGTATTAGGGCCACCATGGTCCGAGAGGTGGAGATGGGTACTCCTTATCAGCTCGTGGTAGAGATTGCTCGCAGGATCGAGGGGTATCGATCGAGGAGCAGGGAGCAGGGGCTGCAGGACAAGAGGGCTAGATTCTTAGGAGATTTCAGAGGTGCCCCAGCTAGGGGCAGAGGTCAGTTTGTTAGTGGTCAACCCAGCAAGCCTTCATATTTAGCACCTTCACCACCTCCCAGAGGTGTTCTAGCGAGGGCTCATTTCAGTGCCATGCCAGAGCGCTCCTACCGCCCTCCAGCCATTCAGAGTTCACCTAGTGGTTATTCATGTCATCCGAGATCCTCCAGTCCCTACTTTAGTGCTATGCCAGAGGGTTCACATCGCTCTCCGGCCATTCAAGGTTCTTCTTCGGGGCAGCAGGCTATGGTACCTAGAGGTTTATATGAGTGTGGAGATCTAGGTCATATGCAGAGGCATTGTCCCAGGCTTCGGGGCAAAGCAGTGCAGCATGGTTATCAGCCTATGGGTCCAGCACCAGCAGTCCGGCCACCTAAAGGTTGAGGATAGGTCGGCAAGGGTCATGCTAGAGGTGGAGGCCAATCAAGGGGAGGTCAGTCAGCTCCTGTTCACTCTGGTGGGGCTCAATCTTCCGGTGCTCCAGCCAGATTTTATGCTATACCGTCTAGATCACATGCAGTGGCCTCAGACGCCGTGATCACAGGTATTATCTCAGTATGTGGTAGAGAGGCTGAAATATTATTTTATCCAGGATCTACCTATTCATATGTTTCAGCCTTATTTGCTCATTTTCTTGATGTTCCTCGCGAGTCCTTGGGTTCCCCTATATATGTGTCCACTCCTGTGGGTGATTCTGTGGTGGTAGATCGGGTTTACCGATTCTGTGTGGTTACATTATGTGGATTCGAGACCAGAACGGACCTTTTATTGCTCGATATGGTTGATTTCGAGGTTATTTTAGGCATGGATTGGCTATCCCCTTATCATGTCGTGCTATATTTCCATGCCAAGACAATTACTTTAGCCATGCCTGAGTCACCTAGACTGGAGTGGAGAGGTTCCTCAGTTAGTCAGCCGGGTTATTTCAATCCTGAAGGCTCGACATATGGTCGGGAAGGGTTGTCTAGCCTATCTTGCTTATGTGCGGGACACCACCACCGAGTCTCCGACGATCGATTCAGTGCCAGTTGTTCGAGAGTTTGTTGATGTATTTCCTTCAGACCTTCCGGGCATGCCTCCGGATCGTGATATTGACTCCTGCATTGATGTAGCTCCAGGCACTCAACCTATTTCCATTCCCCCGTACCGTATGGCTCCGAAAGAGTTGAAGGAACAACTTGAGGAGTTGTTGGCTTAGGGGTTCATCAGACTGAGTGTATCACCATGGGGTGCTCCATTCCTATTTGTGCAGAAGAAGGATGGGTCTATGCGGATGTGTATTGATTACCGCCAGTTGAACAAGGTGACCATTAAGAACAAGTATCCTTTGCCGCGCATTGATGATTTGTTTGACCAGTTGCAAGGTGCTCGGGTGTTTTCTAAGATTGATTTGAGATCGGTCTATCATCAGTTAAAGATTTGGGCCTCAGATGTTTCGTAGACTACTTTTCGTATAGGATATGGCCATTATGAGTTCCTGGTGATGTCCTTTGGCTTGACTAATGCCCCAGCAGCATGTATGGACTTGATGAATAGGGTGTTCAGGCCTCATATTTATTCCTTTGTCATCGTCTTCATTGATGACATCTTGATTTAATCACGTAGCCTGGGTGAGCACGAGCAGCATTTGAGAGTTGTGCTCCAGACCTTGGGGGAACAGAATCTATATGCTAAGTTCTCCAAGTGTGAGTTCTGGTTGTATTCCGTGGCATTCTTGGGGCATGTGGTATCCGGAGAGGGTATCAAGGTTGATCCTTAGAAGATTAAGGCAGTGAGTTGGCCGCGTCCTACTTCAGCTACAGAGATCAGGAGCTTTTTGGGCCTAGCAGGATATTATCGTCGATTTGTGGAAGGGTTTTCTTCGATTGCAGCTCCATTGATTAGATTGACTCAAAAGAATGCCCCGGACTGGTGGTTCGACGAGTGTGACGCAAGCTTTCAGAAGCTCAAGGCAGCATTGACTTCAGCACCAGTTCTGGTATTGCCTTCAGGTTTTGGGATCTATACAGTATATTGTGACGCTTCACGCGTTGGCTAGGGGTGTGTATTGATGCAAGAAGTGAGAGTTATTGGTTATGCTTCACGCCAGCTGAAGGTTCATGAGACGAATTACCATGTGCACGATTTAGAGTTGGCAGCGATTGTTCATGCTCTTAAGATTTGGAGGCATTACTTGTATGGAGTGTCCTGTGAGGTTTATACAGACCACCACATCTTGCATCACTTATTCAAGCAGAGGGATTTTAATTTGAGGCAGAGCCGATGGCTTGAGTTGTTGAAGGATTATGATATCACCATTCTTTATCATCCGGGAAAGGAAAATGTGGTAGCAGATGCCTTAAGCAGGAAGGCAGAGAGTATGGGTAGCTTGGCTTATCTTGCAGCAGAGGAGAGACCTCTAGCCTTGGACATTCAGTCCTTGGCTAATCGCCTGGTGAGGTTAGACCTTTCATAGCCTCGTCGAGTTTTAGCACATGTGGTTGCTCAGTCTTCATTATTGGGAGATATTAAGGCTCGACGGTTTGATGATCCGTGCTTAGCAGAGTTTAGGGACAAAATGATTCAGGGTGGTGCCAAGGAGGTTACTATTGGCGAGGATGGTATTCTGAGACTTCAGGGCCGTTTATGTGTACCTAATGTCGATGGCCTTAGAGGGAGGATTCTAGAGGAGGCACATAATTCTCAGTATTCTATTCATCGTGGTTCTACGAAGATGTATTGTGATTTGAAACAGCATTTCTGGTGGAGGCGGATGAAGAGGGACATTATGGAGTATGTGGCTAGGTGTCTTAATTGCCAACAGGTTAAGTATGAGCACCAGAGGCCAGGAGGCCTACATCAGAAGATGCCCATTCTTGAGTGGAAATGGGAGCGCATCACTATGGACTTCGTGGTTGGGTTGCCTCAGACTTTGCGGAAGGTTGACGCGGTTTGGGTCATTGTGGATAGATTGACCAAATCGGTGCATTTCATTCCAGTGGCTACTACATATACTTTTGAGAGGTTGGCCCAGATCTACATTCGGGAGATAGTCCGGTTGCACGGTGTGCTGGTGTCCATTATATCATATCGAGGTCCTCAGTTCACCTCGCACTTCTGGAGAACATTGCATAGTGAGATGGGTACCCAGATAGATCTCAGCACAACATTTCTCCCTCAGACTGATGGTCAGTCAGAGCGTACAGTTCAAATATTGGAGGACATTCTCAGGGCATGTGTGATAGACTTTGGAGGTCAGTGAGACCAGTTCTTGCCTTTGGCCGAGTTTGCTTACAATAATAGTTATCAGTCTAGCATCGAGACTTGCTCCATTTGAGGCTTTGTATGGATGGCGATGTCTTTCTCCTATCGAGTGGTTTGAGCCTGGCGAGGCTAAGTTATATGTATTTGACTTGGTGAAGGATGCCTTAGAGAAGGTAAAGTTGATTACGGAAAGGCTACGCACAGCACAGTCCAGTCAGAAGAGTTACACGGATTAAAGGGCGCGCGATCTATCATATATGGAGGGAGACAAGGTACTGTTGAAGGTCTCTCCGACAAAGGGTATTATGAGGTTCGGAAGGAAGGGCAAGTTGAGCCCAAGGTTTATCGGTCCCTTCGAGGTGTTGAGGCGAGTTGGGGAGGTTGCTTATGAGCTAGCCTTACCTCCCAGCTTATCAGGAGTTCATCCGGTCTTTCATGTATCCATGCTCCAGAGGTATCACGCCGACTTCTCTCACGTGGTTGATTTCAACACTATTCAGTTGGATGAGAGGTTGGGCTATGAGGAGGAGCCAGTTACTATTATTGATAGACAGTACCGCCAGTTGAGATCCAAGAGAGTTTATGTCGTAAAGGTCCAATGGAAGGTCCAACCAGCCGAGGAGGCTACTTGGGAGTCTGAGGAGGATATGCGAAGCACATACCCGCACTTATTCAGCTCTTCAGGTATGATTCTAGACCCGTACGAGGACGAACGTTTGTTTAACAGGTGGAGAAAGTAACGACCCAACCGGTCGTTTTGTGTTATTGGAACTTGTTCCCCTGTGGAGAAAGTAACGACCCAACCGGTCGTTTTGTGTTATTGGAACCTGTTCCCCTAAATGAAACTCCCCATAGCGGATTATCGTGATTTATGACTTGCGGGGACGGGTGGTTCGGGATTTGGAAGAGTTTGGAATGGTGTAGGAGCACTTAGTTCCTTAAGATTGACCTTTTTGGCCAAGTTTGACTTCGGTCAACATTTTGAGTAAAAGACCTTGGAATCGAGTTTCAACAGTTCCAGTAGCTTCGTATGATGATTTCGGACTTGGGCGTATGTCAGAATGGGTTTTGGATGACCCGGGAGCGTTTCGGGTAGTTGCTGGTGCACCTGATCTGGTGTGACCGCAGGTGCGGCTGCCCAGTCGCAGGTGCGACCCCCAGGTGGGCTGCCCTTTTCTCGCAGGTGCAGGTCCTTTCCCCGCAGGTGCAGAGCCTCTGGTGCGGACTCTTTACCGTAGGTACGAGCCCAGGCCCTCTTGTTCATTTTCGCAGGTGCAAGACTCTTCTCGCAGGTGCGAAACCGCAGGTGCGGTCCTTTAGCCGCATATGCGGAACTACTGTAGGTAGTGTGTTCTTTTAAACACGGGAAATGTTCATTTTTCTCCATTTCATCCACCATTAGAGACCTTGAGATCTTGGGAAAACTTCCCCACGACCTAGCTATTGAAGAGGTAAGTAAATTCTACCCTAGTGCTAGTTTAATACTCAAATTACTAGTTAAATTAACTACCTAATTAGTGAAAATCAAGGAATTGGGTAGTAACCTAGGGCTTTTGAGAATTTGGGAATTTTCCCGTTAATTAGCCATGAAATCAAGCAAAATAAACTATGTATTAACGATCCTTAGGTTATGGGTGAGTGTCTCATTCGAGAATTTTCGGAATCCGAGCGTGCGGGCCCGGGGGTGAATTTTGGGATTTATTCAAGAATGATGAAATGACTAAGTAAATAGGAGAATTCCATGCTTTTGAGTATAATTTGATATATTTACATAACATTTTATTAGTTTCGAGTCCTTGGGTGACGAGTTCGGAGTTTCGGGCGCATTCTTGACCCGAGGAGTAGGTTCGACACGAGGTGAGTCTCCTTTCTAACCTTGTAATAGGAAATTGTCCCCATAGGTGATCTAAATTCTATGTGTTAATGTTTGTGGGGGCTACGTACGTACCAAGTGATGAGAGTCTGTGCGTAGCGGCTATTATTGATATGTCCGGGTAGTTAGGCCCACATCATGCCTTGCGTTTGATTTTTCCTAGAAATGAATTATATGCTTCTTGAATTCATGATTTTATGTAGTATTGTTTCCCTGAGATTTATGGAATTTGATAATTTGAAGAAAATTGTTTATGGAAAGTAATTTTAAAGGAACATTGTGTGTGCATGTGACCGCTTCGCAATTTACATTCCGTGAGCGGAGTGTTATTTCCCCCCATTCTCATGGGAGCGGGCCGTACGCCACGGCGAGATTGAAAGATGCACTTATGGTTCGGGCCGTTCGACCCTCGGCAGTGCACATATATGATTATTTTATGGCTCAGGTCGGTTGTCCTTATCCCGTATGCGCATGATAAAGTGTTGATGATTTCATCGTATTGATTGGATAGATATTTGGGGGAAAATGAAGTAGTAATTGTTTATTTACTTCCAGTGTTCATTTGGATTTCAGTGCCTTTAATGTTTGATGCTTTACTACCTTCACATGCCTACCGCTTTCATCATATTCTGTTATATTATATTGTTGGACCTTAGTGAGTGTCAAGTCGACCTCTCGTCACTACTTCTTCGAGATTAGACGGGATACTTACTGGGTACATATTTATTTATGTACTCATGCTACGCTTCTGTACTTAATTGTACAGATTCTGAGGCTGGTGCTTCTAGTTATCATACCGGAGCTAGATTCTGATTATAGTTGGACCTGACTTCACGGTGAGCTGCTTCTCCTGACGATCCTCGACAACACTATGGAGTTTTCTCTTGCTACTTCCCGTCTATTTCTTTCAGACAGTGGGACTGTATATTATATCTTTTGTATATTCTGTTAGTATGCCCGTAGGACTTGTGACACTAGTTCCTAGCACACATGCTGTAGTTATTATGGATTACGGAACTGTACATATATTGTCTCATGCCTCCTTATGACTGCTTTTTGTTAAAACTGGTTAACTATCCTTCTCGATTTATGGTTCGAGCTTTAAAACTTGGTATATGTTGAAATGTTTAATCAAATAAGAAAGAACCTATAGTAAATTGAGTGTTGGCTTGCTTGACCTCGCTGTTGGGCGCCATCACGACCCGAGTTAGGATTTTGGGTCGTGATACCAATCATTAAATGGTTAAGTTAAATTTCCTGTTTTAGCATTTTTGAAATCATTACCTTTCACTTTGTTACATAATAACTGAGTAAAAATATGCTAAGTAAATACGAAAGTTTGATATTCCATTTAATAAAATACATCCCAAAAACCTCCCAGAACCCGGTGTCACAAGTGCATGAGCAATAGAAGATCAGATGGGAGAAGGTGCACAAGGTGATCGAGGACAAAAGAAGAATGATTCTGCTCCATTGATGATTCTGTCGAGTGGAAAAGTAGTAGGAAATCCAGGACCTCAATGGAAAGAAGTGAGGGATAATAGTGGCAAAGGGAAAGATAAACAAACTCAAGGTGTGGGCACATCTGGAAAGGAAATAATTGCAGTCCACAAAGAAAATGCAATAGTGCCACAACAAGTACAGATTGCAAATCAGTTTGCAATCCTGAATGATGAAAGTGAAGAGGTTGATGAACATAATCAGATTGTTGTGGTGGATGGGGTTACAGATCAAGATCAAGCACAGACAAGATTGAATTCTAATGCACCAAATAACAGACCCCTAACACCTACTGTAGACAAGACTAAGGAAAATGCCACAAAAGTTACCAAGGAAACAAGAAAGGGTGACAACCCTGGGGCCCCTAATGCAAGTTCAGCTGCTCCTAACTTGAAGGCTGCAAATCATGATGATAACAGAAAAAAAGACAAAAGAGTGGCTGAGAAACAAATTAAGGAGTCTACTGTACATTGGGTACAAAGGACCTTCAAGGATAATATGGTGACTGTTAATACTTCATGCGAAGAGGTACCATCACAATACACTGGAGTTATGGAAGCATTGGAAAAGAATGACAATAATGAACAGGTTGAAGATCCAGATTTTGAAATGTTTCAGAATAGGGAAAGAGTAAAATGGACAGGAGGTAGGCTATGGCATGACCAAACAGAAGTGGATCCTGAGGAAGGAGTCATACCTCATGAGATGCAAAGTGAGGAAGAAAATGGAGGAGATACAAACAATGAGGAGGATACAAGTATGAATGATGTCAACATGGCAAAGCAATCAGATGGTATACTCATGCTAACTGCCCTAGAGACCAGCCATGTCCAGGTGCAACAAAGTGTAGAGGTGCTGAATGGAGATAAGCCAATTGATCCTGGAGACCCTGTTGATGTTGGTGGAACAGCAGCAGTACAAGGGGAGGTTGAACCCATTCAAGATGGCCTGGAACAAACTGATGCTGGTTGTGATCAATCCAAAAATATGGAAGCAGGGGATGCAACTGTGGTCAACATAATACCTCCTGCAATACAAATAGAGGATCCAAATAAGCAGATGCAAAATATGGGTAACACAGGAGAGCAAACAGTTGGTAAATCACAGCAAAATACAGACCAAGTACCAGGTGAAGAAGATGCTAACATACATGAAGACCAGGTTAATAGGGACATGGATGAAGAGTCACCTGCCCAGAACTTTCTTAATATGGCTAGGGAAGGTGATCTGTCACCTAGACACATGGAAAAGGGAAGATCAGCAGCTAAAACAAAGAAAAAACAGAACAAGGAAACAGCAATTGCCCCAACTGGTGGGGTTCAAACTAGAAGGACATTATCCAAAACTCAAAATCATAAATGGATGCTCTTATATGGAATATCAAGTCTGTCAACACTATGCAGGCTTTTGAGAGACTTACTAACATGCACATAAAACATCACTTTGAATTCATTGGAATCCTAGAACCTATGCAACAATCCCACAAAGCAAAAAGATACATGAGGAGAATTGGTCTAGCACAGGCTATTGTGAATGTGTCAAACAAGATATGGGCCTTCATTGATGAGGTGTATGAGGTAACAATTGTGTATAACTTAGTACAACAACTGACTCTTAAACTAGTTCATACTGAGACTCATGTTGAACTTATGCTCACATTGGTTTATGCCAAGTGTGATGCCATTGAAAGAATAGAATTGTGGGACTCCTTATACTACCTGGCATCAGATATGAACCTACCATGGCTTGTGGGGGGAGATTTCAATGTGATTTGGGATGAGGAGGAAAAGTTTGGGGGACTACCTGTCTCTCTGAATGAAGTAGATGATTTCAGACACTGCATCAACACAAGTAACCTAACAGACTTGGGGTTCAAAGGGAGTATATTCACATGGTGGAATGGAAGATCTGATGAGGATTGTATTTTTAAAAGGTTAGACAGATGTTTTGGCAATATGGAGTTGCAGCAAACCTTCCCTGGGCTTGAAATCACTCACCTGTCCAAAATAGGTTCTGATCACTGTCCTATGTTGCTGAAATATGACATAGAAGCTAAAATAATTAAGAAGCCTTTTAGGTTCTTAAACTTCTGGGTGAAGCATGCAACTTTCAAAGAGGTTGTCAAGCAAAACTGGTCAGTAGACTTTTGTGCTAGTCCATTTGTTCTTTTCAACCACAAACTGAAGAAACTCAAGAAAGCTTTGTCAGCTTGGAGCAAGGCAACATATGGAGATATCTTTCAGAGAATAGCTAGTCTAGAAGAAATAGTACTTGTCCATGAAAGGGAATTTGAGGCATCCCCAACTCAGATGAATAGGCAAAGATTGCAAAAATTTCAAGCAGAAATGATTAAATATTTGGCTATGGAAGAACAATTTTGGAAACAAAAAGCTGGTATGGCATGGTTCAAAGATGGTGATCGAAATACTAAGTTTTTTCATGCGCTAGTCAATGGAAGAAGAAAGAGACTCAAGTTGGACAGAATACAAAATAACATGGGTCTATGGATTGATGAGGAAGACTTAATTGCTGAGGAGGCTGTTAAATTCTATGAGGAACAGTTTACAGAAAGGGTAGTACCAACTGATTTTAAAATACTTGACTGTGTACCTACAATGGTTGATACCACACAGAATGAGAAACTGATGAGAATACCCACAAAACAGGAAGTTAAGCTTGCAGTATTTGGACTAAATGGAGACTCTGCAGGAGGACCTGATGGATTCACTGGTGCTTTCTTTCATAGCTGTTGGGACATAGTAGAGGAAGATATATACAACATGGTTTTAGCCTTCTTCAGTGGTCAACAATTGCCTAGATATATAACACATACAAATATAGTGATGATGCCTAAGAAAAAGGAAGTGGTTACATTTGCGGACAAGAGACCAATTAGTTTAAGCAACTTTGTTAATAAGATCCTCTCGAGGGTGATTCATGATAGACTAGTTGGTCTACTTCCTGGGCTGATTTCTGAAGAGCAGGCTGGATTTGTGAAAGGAAGGAGTATTGTGGAGAATGTACTACTAACACAAGAGATCATTACAGATATTAGGCTGAGAACTAGAGCAGGTCCAAATGTGGTCATCAAATTGGACATGGCCAAGGCCTATGACAGGTTATCATGGTTGTTTCTGACCAAAACCTTGAGGAAAATGGGCTTTGAAGAAGGTTTTATTGGGCTGATCTATGATTTGATAGCAAACAATTGGTATTCCATTCTTGTGAATGGGCAACCACAGGGGTTTTTGAAGTCTACAAGGGGGGTAAAACAGGGTGATCCTTTGTCTCCTAGTCTGTTTATATTAGCTGCGGAAGCTTTATCTAGAGGTTTGAACTCATTGCATCAGGACAGAACATTCAGAGGATGTGGATTACCTAAGTGGAGCCCAAAGATTAATCATTTGGCCTATGAAAATGACACTATAATCTTCAGTTCTGCTGATCCAATGTCTTTAAGTATGGTTATGAGAGTACTTGGGGCATATGAGGCTGCATCAGGACAATTGGTGAACAAAGGCAAATCTGCAGTTTACTTACACTACTTGACTGATGAGTCAGTAGTGAATGGGGTGGAAAGAGTGACTGGTATATCAAGACAGGAGTTCCCTTTCACATATTTAGGATGTCCTATTTATTATGCCAGCAGAAAAGCTGACTATTATCAAGGGCTAATCACAAAAGTTATGGATAAACTACAGGCATGGAAAGGGAAGTTGTTGTCTATAAGAGGAAGGGTAGTAATCATCAAGAGTGTTCTACAGAGTATGCCTATTCATCTGCTATCTACGGTGAACCCTCCTAATAATGTCATCAACAAGCTGCATAAACTTTTTGCTCAATTTTTCTGGAGCAGCAACATTGGAGGCACATCAAGACATTGGTCATCATGGTCAAACATGTGCATGCCAACTGAGGAAGGTGGTATTGGATTCAGATCTTTACATGATGTGGCAAAAGCTTTGTTATGCAAATTTGGCTTCAGACAGACTCAATGCTACTCATGAAGTTATAGAGGGACAGTGGAAGCCACCTTGGGGTATAATAGAGCAGGTAGAGGAAATTCAGAACTTAAAACAAGATTACAACCTAAAGATATCACATGTATTTAGAGAAGGGAATATGCTAGCAGATCATATGGCAAACCAAGCACTAGATGAGGGAGATATTGAATGCCAAGTGTTCTGGGATCTAGACTCATTGGGGAGAAGGATATTAAATGATGACAAGCTGCAATGTCCAAAGTTGAGATTAAGGGTTGCAAGGAAGTGAAGACAGGAAAGGGGAGAACAAGGGGCTGGAACATGGAAAATAAAGTAGCAGATCACCATATTCAAATCTTGAATGAAGAGAACATGGTGATCCTTTTTTTCACTAACCTTGTTTGTTTTTTTGCTGGTACAAAAGCTGTTTTTATAATCTACAAAATAAGGAACCTCCTAGTGGTGGTATTAATGCATTGCATTCATTCCAAAGGGGGGACTTTACTAGTAGATTATATAACAGCAGCAGGGAGTATCAAGAGACAAGGTATACAAGAATGGTTGAGGTCATATGTCCTAACAATTGGCATATGGCCAAAACCTGGATCAAGGATAACAGACAATAAAAGACAAATGCCCAGAATGTTAAAGAGAATTGGGCTACATTTGAAGCATGTAGCTGCTTCACTCCTATGCATCTTTTGGCCTAAGCTAAAAAGAAAGGAACAACTACTTCAAAGGGATAAGGAAGCAAGTAAGGAACAAGTGAGGAAAAGGATAGGAGACAGCTCAAATGGGGAAAGGGAATATAGAAGAAGACACATAGATAGGTGGGGGAGGAAAACAAAGGAGATGAGAGGAGTAGAACATTGGAAAATAACAAGTCAAAACACTATAACATGGCTGCCCAGAATGTCTAATAGAATTGGGCAGCACTTTATGAAGAAAAGGACATGCAAAAGGCTAACAGGATATAAAGGTGTAACAGGGGATACAGGAAATCAACAACATCACTACAGGAAGCACAAATGGTATAAGGGAGGGATGCAAGACAGGGGAAAGGAGACATCTAAAAAACAAAAACTACTGCCTAGAATGTCTAACAGAAATAGGCAAAAGAACAAGTTGAGAAAAAGAAAAATGCAAGTAAAGGAAAGAGGAAAAACATTGCCTAGAATGCCCAAAAGAAATAGGCAAGAGGTAAAAAGGGGATGCAACAATTCAGAGATAAGGGAAAAGAGCAATTCAAGCAGCAAACAAATTTTGACCTTCATCAAACAAGTTTGGAGGGTTACAAAAGGTGCAGGCTACAATAAAAAGAAGAATAAGGGGATAGAGAAGAGGGGACACAAATGAAGCAAAATAGAGCAAACATGAACAACAAACTATCATCACACCTTTATGTACAAATCAGAAATGATGAGTACATGAAGGTCAGTATTTATACTAACCAGGTCTTTTTTTGCAGGTATAAATATGGAAATCACAATATGTCACCAATTAAAATCCTTAAGGGTGCTTTCTCAAGCACTAGAGGTAGGAAAAATGACATGCATTTGGGAGGAAAACATACAATGGACTCAAACAACACAGAGCAATCAAAAGGAAGCGACAGGGCAAAAGAAACAGTACCTGAGACTTGGCCGTTAAGGGTAACACAGAGATTAGGTGACTCAACTGAAGCTAAATTGACCTTCAAATGCACGGACAGGAGGATTTGCCCTCAAAATCATGAAAGCGCAGAAANTGATTTGCCCTCAAAATCATGAAAGTGCAGAAATACAATCAGTGAGGAAATGGAAATTGACAGGATACAGCAGAAAAGTAACAACTGACCAAAGATTGTGTTACTTACCAGATCACCGGCGTAGTTGTGGAACTGTCGAAGCAATGGAAGTCGATGCGAAGCAGCTCGATTGCGTGGATTTGGGACCGGACAGCCATGGAGCAATGTAAGAAGAAGATGAAGCTCGGGAAATTGAGTGAGGAAATACGTAGATACAAAGCAGTGAGAAACAGGAAAAAAGCAAAAATTCAACATAAATGAAAGTATTGAGCTCAGATGGAGAAACTTACCAGCTCACAGAGGTGAAATTGCCACTCGTGAATGACGGAAGGAAGAAGATAGGGCATGAGGGAATAGGAAAGAAGGGAAATGAAATGAAAATGTCGGTGGGTTTGTACACATATACGATACTTACGCTTGGGCCACTATTAATTGTAACAGGAATTGGGCCCAGAAATTGGGCCAGATCAAAAGATTAATTGGCTAAGCTCTAACTCAGTTGGGCCAGCAGTGTTGCAATGATAGCCCAGACGTGACTCGGATGGAAATGTCCTACAAAATAATTAAATGGGACGCTGGAGTGGGCTCGCTTGGGCCTGGGAATGACGAGCCAGATTTTAGAGGTCCTTTTGGGCTTTACTCAGAAATAGCCTTAGTTGGTCACATTATAGATAGTAGTACATTATGTGAGATCACTATTGGGCCTACAAGCCCAATTTTGATAGTAGGAGTTATGTCTTATTCTTTGTTTATCGTCCTATGGATTTTAGGACAACATTACTCTATTTGTTTCTCGTTTTCTTATTATTAATAAAATCGCTACTAGGCACCTAGCCTAGTAGTAAAATTTACTATAAAAAAAAAACAAGTGCATGAGCAAATTCTAAGAATTTATACAAATACTACAAAGATTGTCCGAAATACAAATCTGACAAGGAATTTAAAATAAAAAAATAAATACATCTGAGGGAGACTCTGTCATTTGAGGATCGCCTCAGGATGATGCAGCTCGCCTAAGTATCCAAGCCTTCCACATCGATGTGAACGTACATGTGCAATAAAATGCACAACAAGTGTAGCATGAGTACGAAAACAACATGTACTCAGTAAGTATCTTGCCTAACCTCAGAGAGGTAGTGACGAGAGGTTGAATTAGACACTTGCTAGAAGTCAATTTAGTATAATCGAGTGAGACACTAAGCATGAATGACATAGGAAATTTATAAAAAATTAGGAATAAATAATATCAACTCCTTTCACATTTAATGTGACGACCCAGCCGGTCGTTTTGCATATTAAGACCCTGTTCCCTTAAATGAAACCTTCCATAGCAGCTACTCGTGATTTATGACTTGCGGGAGCGGGTGGTTCGGGATTTGGAAATGATTTGAGTGGTTTAGGAACACTTGGTTCCTTAAGGTTGGCCTATTTGGCCAAGTTTGACTTTGGTCAACATTTTGAGCAAACGACCTCGGAATCGAATTCTGACAGCTCCAGTAGCTCCGTATGATGATTTTGGACATATGCGTATGTTCGGCTAGGGTTTCTGCAACCCGGGAGCATTTTGGCGCCCGAAATGGAAATCAGGATTTCCTTAAGTTTGGAATTTGGCTTGAAATGGGACTTTATGTTATCGAGGTCCGAACAGAATTCTGGGACCGGGAATAGTTTTGTATAGTTATTTATGACTTGTCTGCAAAATTCGAGGTCATTCCGAGTAGTATAGACCTGTTCGGCGCAATGAAATAAATTCTAGAAATTTCAAAGTTATTAAGTTATGATTTCAGGGGTTTTGGAAGGTGATTTTGGGTTTTAGCAATGTTATGAGTGTTCCGTAGGCTCGAGCTAGTCCATATAATGATTTGGGACATGTTGGTATGTTTTGACGGGGGCTCGAGTGGGCCGAGGTGCCTCCCAGACCCCCCGCACGAGGCCAAAAACAAGCAAAAACCATTGTTGAAGCAGCTACTTCTGGTGTGACCGCACCTGCGGTCTCTCAGTCGTAGGTGCGAGTCCGCACCTGCAGTCCAGCCTTCGCAGGTGCGACCCCCCACCGCAGGCGCGACCCTTCTTCTGTAGGAGCGGGACCGCTGGTGCGGACTCCTTCTCCGTAGGTGCGATGCAAGGGTCCCAGGCCCTTTTCCGCAGGGGAGATGATATTCTCGCAGGTGCGGGACCGCACTTGCGGTCTCAAGGTCGCAGGTGCGGAAATCACTGTTTCCATCCCCTTTAAATGTCCAAATATACGAGTTTTCTTCATTTTTACCCACCATCAACCTCCATTAGAGAGCATCCAAGTTTGAGAAACACCTGTCACGACCACCCACTGTAGAGGTAAGTAATTCTCTTACATTTTTCTCTATTATGCATAGAATTCAACGGGCCTTATTCCTAAAGAATCAAAAATCATAAAATTTTGATAGAAATATTAGGGCTTTGAATAAATTGGTGAATTATTCATTTGAGGCTATGAATCCTTGTATAAATCACATAACTTCGATCCTTAGACTTCGGGTAGGTGATTCCTTCAAGAATTTTCGAAATCCAAATGTGTGGGCCCGGGGTCGAAATTCCGGAAATGGTCAAGAATGCTTAATTTTAGGACTTCTTGTTAATTCTTCTTCTTGGAACCTAAATTAATTCAATTATACCATGTTTGGTTAGTTGCGAGCCGTCGAGGGTGAATTTCGGAGATTCGGGCGCATCCTTATTCTGATGGGTGATATCGTCACGATGTGAGTCTCCTTTCCAAACTTGTAAGGGGGAAATGTCCCTGTAGGCTCCTTGTTTGCTATGTACACATGTTGAGGAGGCCGCGTACGTACCAAGTGACGAGAGTCCGTACGTGGTGACTATATTGCTATGTCGGGCAGCCGTAGGACCCACGAGCATGTCATTTCGTGTCTTATTTGAACCATTGTATGTATTATAAATTGTGTTTATTGTTGAATTGACATGGGATAGGTAAAAATATGATGAGGTAAATCTTAATCAACTATCAGTGATATGATATTGACACAATCCTGTTGAGTTCACGGTCGAGTCGGTACCCGTAGGTACCTATATGTAAATACTATTATTATTATCGAGTCAGCACACGAGTCGCAGGCATGATGCGCGATCGTGGGGAGCTTAGTACTATTATCGAGTCAGCACACGAGTTGCAGGCATGATGCGCGATTGTTGGGAGCTTAGTACTATTATCGAGTCAGCACACGAGTTGCAGGCATGATGCGCGATCGTGGGGAGCTTATTACTATTATCGAGTCAGCACACGAGTCGCAGGCATGATGCGCGATCGTGGGGAGCTTATTTTTATCGAGTCATCACACGAGTCGCAGGTATGATTCGCGATTGTGGGGAGATTATTAATATTATCGAGTCAGCACACGAGTCGCAGGGATGATGCACGATCGTGGGGAGCTTATTACTATTATCGAATCAGCACACGAGTCGCAGGAATGATGCGCGATCGTGGGGAGCTTATTTTTATCAAGTCAGCACACGAGTCGCAGGTATGATTCGCGATCGTGGGGAGCTTATTACTATTATCGAGTTAGCACACGAGTCGCAAGTATGATTCGCCATCGTTGGGAGCTTATGACCTCAGTCCTTATGACCTACCTTATGACTCCGGCCGGTTGTCTTGTCCGTGTTGGCATATGTACACTTGAGTTTGGATCACATATGACAGTATTGGAAAGGTATTATTGGATAAGAGGAATTGGTACTTGGTCTTCTTACTTGTGTTACATTATGTGTTCATATACTTGTTGTTTACTGTTTCGCATGCCTATTGCTTTAGCCTTATCTCATTCTATATTATTTTGCTGAACCTTAGTGAGTATCGAGTCGACCTCTCGTCACTACCTCTTTGAGTTTACACGGGATACTCATTGGGTACATATTTATATATATGTACTCATGTTGCACTTTCTTTCCTTTTCTGTACTTGACTGTACAGCTCCGGAGGCTGGTCCATCTGATTTTCAGGCCGGTGCTTAGATATTGATAGCATGGTCATACTTCACGGTGAGCTGCTTTCCCGATGACTTTCTAGCAGCACCCTGGAGTTCTTTAGTTATATTCTCTGTCCTTTTCATTCAGATTGACACTCTGTATATATTGTAGTCATTGTATATTCAGTAGTTGCCCGTGACACTCGTGACACTAGTTCCTGGCACACACGCGGTATATATATTTTTTGGGTTTTGGGTCGTGTATCTATGTATATGTTTCATTTCGGCTTTGTATTTACTATGATTTTACCTTCACTCAAGGCTTGTATCATGTTAGTTGTTTTAGACTGGTAATTATAGATTTGTTTGACCGAATGGGAAGGGTATCACTTAGTGAAGGTTATATCGGCTTGCCTAACCCCGTTGTTGGGCGCTATCGTGACTTGAATTAAGATTTGGGTCGTAACAACGTGGTATCAGAGCTTTAGGTTCACGTAGTCCCATGAGTTACGGGCATACCCAGTTAAGTCTTGCGAATCGGTACGGAGATGTCTGTACTTATCTTCAGGAGGCTATAGGGTGTTAAGAAACTCCTTTTGTTCATATCCTATCGTGCAATCAATGATGTACTCAAACTTGATCTTCTATTCTCTCACAGATGGTGAGGACGCGTGCTTTTCAGGTACCTGATCCGGGAGAGGCCGCTACCCCCGCCACTCGAGGTCGTGGTACAGGCAGGGGTAGGGCACCTGCCCGAGTTAGAGGACGAGGACGTCCCAGAGCCATACCAGTTGCACCACATGAGGATCCTATTATTGCCTCCAGTTTCTCCTGCTCCAGCAGACTTTATGACGGCGCCAGGCTTCCAGGAGGTTATGGGCCGCATGTTGAGGTTTATGGACACTATGTTCCAGGCAGGGATACTTCTATCAGATCTTGCTACTTCTCAGGCAGGAGGGGGAGTTCAGACCCCTACCGCTCAGACCACAGGACCGACAACAGCACATTATATTCCGGGTAAACCGCTTGTGATTAGGGTTCAGCTTATAATAGCACAGCCAGAGCCCAGGCCCATTGCAGAGGGCGACCAGCATAAGTTACTAGACAGATGGATTAGACTTCGTCCTCCAGGCTTCGGGGGCGAGCAGGGTGAGGATGCCCAGGATTTCATCGACAGGTGCAGGGACAAACTGCACAATATGAGGATATTGGAGTCACACGGGGTAGATTTCACCACTTTCCATTTAGAGAGCAAAGCTCGCAGATGGTGACAGTCTTATGTGCTCAGTAGGCCAGCAGGTTCTCCACCGGTTACTTGGGAGCAGTTTACACAGCTATTTCTGGACAGATACCTTCCACCGTCTGAGAGGGAGGACCTTCAGGGTATGTTTGAGAGGTTAGAGCAGGGACAGATGTCCGTGACTGACTATGAGGCGAGGTTTTTAGAGTTATCCCGCCATGCCCTTATGATATTGCCCACTGATGCTGAGAGGGTGTGACGGTTTGTGGCAGGCTTACATCCAGGTATCAGGACCTCCATGGCTAGAGAGGTAGATATGGGTACCCCATTTCAGCTGGTAGTCGAGATAGCTCGACGGATCGAGAGTTACCGTACGAGGAGCAGGGAGAAGGGTCAGTCAGGTCAGCAGGGTCAGTGGGATAAGAGGGCCAGATTCATAGGTGACTTTAGGGGTGCTCCAGCTAGGGGCAGAGGTCAGTTCAGTAGGACTTCATATTCACCACCTCCATTTCCTCCTAGGGGTGTCTTAGTGAGGCCTCAGTTCAGTGCCATGCCAGAGCGCTCCTACCGTCCTCCAGCCATTCACAGTCCATCCAGTGGTTACTCCAGTCGTTAGAGATCCTCCGGTTCCTATATCAGTGCTGTGACAGATGATTCTCATCGCACTCCAGCCATTCGGGACTATTACTCTTTAGGACAGCAGGATATGTCACATCTGAGATGTTACGAGTGTGGGGACCTAGGCCACGTGAAAAGGGATTGCCCCCGCTTTAGGGGCAAGGCCGTTCAACAGAGTCACCATCCTATGGGTCCCGCACAAGCAGTTCGACCACCTAGGGGTGGAGGTCAGATTGGCAGGGCCCATCCTAGAGGGGGAGGCCAAACAGGAGAGGGTCATTCAGCTCCAGCTCTTCCTGGGGGAGCTCAGTCATCAGTTGCTACAGCCAGGTTTTATGCTATTCCGGCCAGGGCCGACGCAATGGCCTCAAACGCTGTGATTACAAGTATTATTTCAGTCTGTGGTAGAGAGGCTTCAGTGCTATTTGATCCAGGGTCTACATATTCATATATCTCAGCATTATTTGCCCATTCTCTAGATGTTGCTTGTGAGTCCTTGGGTTCTCCTTTGTATGTGTCCTCTCCTGTGGGCGATTCTGTATTGGTAGACCGGGTCTACCGAGCTTGTGTGATTTCGTTTTGTGGGCTTGAGACCAGGGCCGACCTGTTAATGCTTGATATGGTTGATTTCGAGGTTATTTTGGGCATGGATTAGCTATCTCCTTATCATGTTGTGTTGGATTGACATGCCAAGACAGTTACATTAGCCATGCCTGAGTCGCCGAGATTGGAGTGGAGGGGTTCTTCAGTTAGTGCATTCAGCAGGGTCATTTCTTTTATGAAGGCTCGGCACATGGTCGAGAAAGGGTGTTTGTCTTACCTTGCTTATGTGCGGGACACCACCACCGAGTCTCCTACCATTGATTCAGTACCGATTGTTCGGGAGTTTTCAGATGTGTTTCCTGCAGATCTTCCAGGCATGCCTCCAGATCGAGATATTGACTTCTGTATTGATTTGGCTCCATATACTCAGCCTATTTCCATTTCCCTTATCGTTTGGCTCCTAAGGAGCTAAAAGAGTTGAAGGAGCATCTTGAATAGTTATTGGCCAAGGGATTCATCAGGCCAAGTGTGTCGCCGTGGGGTGCTCCAGTCTTATTTGTGAAGAATAAGGATGGGTCCATGCGGATGTGCATTGATTACCGCCAGTTGAATAAAGTGACCATCAAGAATAAGTACCCTCTACCGCGCATTGATGATTTGTTTGATCAGTTGCAGGGTGCTCGTGTGTTTTCTAAGATTGACCTGAGATCGGGTTATCACCAGTTGAAGATTCGGGCTTCCAATGTTCCAAAGACTGCATTCCGCACCAGATATGGTCACTATGAGTTTTTAGTGATGTCCTTTGGCTTGACTAATGCCCCAGCAGCATTTATGGATTTGATGAATAGGGTATTCAGGCCGTATATTGACTAATGCATTATTGTTTTCATTGATGATATATTGATCTACTCACGGAGCCTTGGTGAGCATGAGCAGTATATGAGGATTGTGCTTCAGACCTTGCGAGAGCAGAAGCTATATGTTAAGTTCTCCAAGTGCGAGTTTTGGCTGGAGTCTGTGGCATTTCTGGGGCATGTGGTTTCAGGAGAGGGTATCAAGGTTGATCCTCAGAAGATAGAGGCAGTTCAGAGTTGGCCGCGTCCTACCTCAGCTTCAGAGATCAGGAGCTTTCTGGGTTTAGCAGGCTATTACCGTCGGTTCGTGGAGGGGTTTTCTTCTATTGCAGCCCCATTGACCAGATTGACTCATAAGAATGCCCCGTTTTGATGGTCCGACGACTGTGAGGCGAGCTTTCAGAAGCTCAAATCAACATTGGCCTCAGCTCTAGTTATATTATTGCCTTCCGAGTCAGGGTCGTATACTGTATATTGCGATGCTTCATGCATCGGGTTAGGATGTGTGTTGATGCAGGATGACAGAGTTATTGCTTATGCTTCGCGCCAGCTGAAGTTTCATGAGAAGAACTATCTTGTGCATGACTTGGAGTTGGCAGCGATTTTTCATGCTTTGAAGATTTGGCGACACTACTTATATGGCGTGTCTTGTGAGGTCTTCATTGACCATCGCAGTTTGCAGCATGTATTAAGCAGAAGGACCTTAATCTGAGGCAGCGAAGATGGCTTGAGTTGTTAAAAGACTATGATCTTACTATTTTGTACCACCCGGGCAAGGAGAATGTAGTGGTAGATGCTTTGAGCAGGAGAGCAGCGAGTATGGACAGTTTAGCTTACATTGCATTGGAGGAGAGACCTCTAGCCTTGGACATTCAGTCATTGGCCAATCGCCTGGTGATATTGGATCTTTCTGAGCCTCGTCAAGTTCTAGCTCATGTGGTGTCTCAGTCTTCGTTATTGGGAGAGATCAAGGCTTTACAGTTTGATGACCCGTGTTTGGCACAGCTTCAAGATACCGTGGTCCAGGGTAGGGCTAAGGATGTTACCTTGGGCGAGGATGGTGTTCTGAGACTCCAGGGCAGATTGTGTGTTCTTGAAATTGATGGCATGAGGGAGAGGATTCTAGAAGAGGCGCACAGTTCGAGGTATTCTATTCATCAAGGGGCAACGAAGATGTACTGTGATATGATGCAGCATTACTGGTGGAGGCGGATGAAGAAGGATATTGTGCAGTATGTAGCTCAGTGCCTTAATTGTCAGCAGGTCAAGTACGAGCATCAGAGGCCAGGGGGCCTACTTCAGCGGATGCCCATTCCGGAGTGGAAATGGGAGCGCATCACCATGGACTTCGTGGTTGGGTTGCCTCGGACATTGCGGAAGGTTGACACGGTTTGGGTAATTGTTGATAGACTGACCAAATCAGCGCATTTCATTCATGTGGCTACTACTTATACTTCAGAGAGGCTGGCTCAGATTTTCATGAGAGAGATTGTACGACTGCATGGTGTGCCGGTGTCTATCATCTCAAATCGAGGTCCTCAGTTCACCTCGCACTTCTGAAGAGCTTTGGAGAGTGAGATGGGCACTCAGATAGCCCTCAGTTTTGCATTTCATCCTCAGACTGATGGCCAGTCAAAGCGTACGGTTCAGATATTAGAGGATATGCTCAGGGCCTGTGTGATTGATTTTGGAGGTCACTAGGACTAGTTTTTGCCTTTTGCGGAGTTTGCGTACAATAATAGCTATCAGTCCAGCATCGATATGGCTCCATTTGAGGCTCTATATGGTCGGCGATGTCGTTCTCCCATTGGGTGGTTTAATCCTGGCGAGGCCAAGTTATATAGCATAAATCTGGTGAGAGATGCCTTGGAGAGAGTGAAGGTGATTCAGGAGAGGCTTCGCACAGCTCAGTCTAGGCAGAAGAGCTACGCGGATCAGCGGGTGTGTGATATAGCATTCATGGAGGGAGACAAGGTCCTGCTGAAGGTTTCGCCGATGAAGGGCGTCATGAGATTCGGGAAGAAAGGCAAGCTAAGCCCCAGGTTTATTGGTCCTTTCGAGGTGTTGAAGCGGGTCGGAGAGGTTGATTATGAGCTTGCTTTACCTCCAGCCTTATCAAGTGTTCATCCAGTTTTCCATGTATCCATGCTTCGGAGGTATCACGCCGACTTCTCTCACGTGATTTATTATAGCACTATTCAGTTGGACGAGCAGTTGAGTTACGAGGAGGATCCAGTGGCCATTATTGATAGACAGGATCGGCAGTTGAGGTCCAAGACAGTTTCTGCGGTTAAGGTTCAGTGGAGGGACCAGCCAGCAGAGGAGGCAACTTGGGAGTCCGAGGAGGACATGCGGAGCAGATATTCGCAGCTTTTCAGCACTTCAGGTACAATTCTAGACCCGTTCGAGGACGAACATTTGTTTAAGAGGGGGAGAATGTGACGACCCAGCCGGTCGTTTTGCGTATTACGACCCCGTTCCCTTAAATGAAACCTTCCATAGCGGCTACTCGTGCTTTATGACTTGCGGGAGCGGGTGGTTCGGGATTTGGAAATGATTTGAGTGGTTTAGGAACACTTGGTTCCTTAAGGTTGGCCTATTTGGCCAAGTTTGACTTCGGTCAACATTTTGAGCAAACGACCTCGGAATCGAGTTCTGATAGCTCCAGTAGCTCCGTATGATGATTTCGGACTTGGGCGTATGTTCGGCTCGGGTTTCTGATGACCCGGGATCATTTAAGCGCCCGAAATGGAAATCAGGATTTCCTTAAGTTTGAAATGTTGCTTGAAATGGGACTTTATGATATCGAGGTCCGAATGGAGTTCTGGGACCGGAATAGTTCCGTATAGTCATTTATGACTTGTCTGCAAAATTCGAGGTCATTCCGAGTAGTATAGACCCGTTCGGCGCAATGAAATGAATTCTAGAAATTCTAAAGTTATTATTATGATTTCAGGGGTATTGGAGGGTGATTTTGAGTTTTAGCGATGTTATGAGTGTTCCGTAGGCTCGAGCTAGTCCGTATAATGATTTGGGACCTAGTGGTATGTTTTGACAGGGGTTCGGGTGGGCCCAGGTGCCTCCCAGACCCCCGCTCGAGGCCAAAAACCAGCAAAAACCATTGCTGGTGCAACTACTTCTGGTGTGACCGCACCTGCGGTCTCTCACTCGCAGGTGCGACCCCCCACCACAGGCGCGACCCTTCTTCCGCAGGAGCGGGACCGCTGGTGCGGACGCCTTCTCCGTAGGTGCGATTCAGGGGTCCCAGGCCCTTTTCCGTAGGGGCGATGATATTCTCGCAGGTGCAAGACCACACCTGCGGTCCCAAGGTCGCAGGTGCGGAAATCATTGTTGCCAGCCCCTTTAAATGTCCAAAAATACGGGTTTTCTTCAATTTTTCCCACCATCAACCTACATTAGAGAGCATCCAATTTTTAGCAACACCTTCCACGACCACCCACTGTAGAGGTAAGTAATTCTCTTCCATTTTTCTCTATTATGCATAGAATTCAACGGGCCTTATTCCTAAAGAATCAAAAATCATACAATTTGGATAGAAATTCTAGGGCTTTGAATAAATTGGTGAATTATTCATTTGAGGCTATGAATCCTTGTATAAATCACATAACTTCGATCCTTAGACTTCGGGTAGGTGATTCCTTCAAGAATTTTCGAAATCCAAACGTGTGGGTCCGGGGTCGAAATTCCGGAAATGGTCAAGAATGCTTAATTTTAGGACTTCTTGTTAATTATTCTTCTTGGAACCTAAATTAATTCAATTATACCATGTTTGGTTAGTTGCGAGCCGTCGAGGGTGAATTTCGGAGATTCGGGCGCATCCTTGATCTGATGGGTTATATTGTCACGAGGTGAGTCTCCTTTCCAAACTTGTAAGGGGGAAATGTCCCTGTAGGCTCCTTGTTTACTATGTACACATGTTGAGGGGGCTGTGTACGTACCAAGTGACGAAAGTCCGTACGTGGTGACTATATTGCTATGTCGAGTAGCCGTAGGACCCACAAGCATGCCATTTCTTGTCTTATTTGAACCATTGTATGTATTATAAATTGTGTTTATTGTTGAATTGACATGGGAGAGATAAAAATATGATGAGGTAAATCTTAATCGGCTATCAGTGATATGATATTGACACAATCCTGTTGTGTTCACGGTCGAGTCGGTACCCGTAGGTACCTACATGTAAATACTATTATTATTATCGAGTCAGCACACGAGTCGCAAGCATGATGCGCGATCGTGGGGATCTTATTACTATTATCGAATTAGCACACGAGTCGCAGGCATGATGCGCGATCGTGGGGAGCTTATTACTATTATCGAGTCAGCACACGAGTCGCAAGAATGATGCGCGATCGTGGGGATCTTATTACTATTATCGAATTAGCACACGAGTCGCAGGCATGATGCGCGATCGTGGGGAGCTTATTACTATTATCGAGTCAGCACACGAGTCACAGGCATGATGCGCGATCGTGGGGAGCTTATTTTTATCGAGTCAGCACACGAGTCGCAGGTATGATTCGCGATCGTGGGGAGCTTATTACTATTATCGAGTCAGCACACGAGTCGCACACATGATGCGCGATCGTGGGGAGCTTATTACTATTATCGAGTCAGCATACGAGTCGCAGGCGTGATGCGCGATCGTGGAGAGCTTATTACTATTATCGAGTCAGCACATGAGTCGCAGGTATGATTCGCGATCGTGGGGAGCTTATGACCTCAGTTCTTATGACCTACCTTATGACTCCGGTCAGTTGTCTTGTCCGTTTCGGCATATGTACACTTGAGTCTGGATCACATATGACAGTATTGGCAAGGTATTTTTGGATAAGAGGAATTGGTACTTGGTGTTCTTACTTGTGTTACATTATGTGTTCATATACTTGTCGTTTACTGTTTCGCATGCCTATTGCTTTAGCCTTATCTCATTCTATATTATGTTGCTGGACCTTAATGAGTATTGAGTCGACCTTTCGTCACTACCTCGTCGAGTTTAGACGGGATACTCACTAGGTACATATTTATATATATGTACTCATGCTGCACTTTCTTTCCTTTTCTGTACTTGATAGTACACCTCCGGAGGCTGGTCCATCTGATTTTCAGGCCGGTGCTAGATATTGATAGCGTGGTCATACTTCATGGTGAGCTGCTTTCCCGGCGACTTCCTAGCAGCACCCTGGAGTTCTTTTGTTATATTCTATGTCCATTTCATTCAGACTGAGACTCTGTATATATTGTAGTCATTGTATATTCAGTAGTTGCCCGTGACACTCGTGACACTAGTTCCTGGCACACGCGGTATATATATTTTTTAGGTTTTGGGTTGTGTATCTATGTATATGTTTTATTTCGGCTTTGTATTTACTATGATTTTACCTTCACTCAAGGCTTGTTGTATCATGTTAGTTGTTTTAGACTGGTAATTATTGATTTGTTTGACCGAAGGGGAAGGGTATCACTTAGTGAAGGTTATATCGGCTTGCCTAACCCCGCTGTTGGGTTCCATCGCGACATAAATTAGGATTTGGGTCGTGACATTTAACACTTTAAATCTTCGTCATTTCAGTTGACAATTTAAATCTCCAAGACAGTTTGACAGTTCAAGTCACAAATAGTATATAGTATGTATGTATCATGCGCAGGAAATGCCGAGGGTCGACGACCCTAACCAACATAAACATAAATTGTGCACCGCCGAGGGTCGAACGGCTCGAACCATAGATGCATTTATTTACCCCGCTCATGAATCGTACATACGACACAGTCCCCGCTCGCGAATCATACATGTGACTTAGGCACTCATAAATACACATATTTCCACATTAAGTTCACTTTTTTTATCCGGAAAGCAGTTACTCAAGAAAGTAGTGAAATTCTCTTTCAAGGAACACAAAGATAGTATTTAAATCTTTGTCTGGAAATTCATTTGCCGAGTTTAATAATGTTTAAATATCTTAATTTACCAAGAACCCAGTTATCCACGGAAGAATCAATTCCCTTTCTGAATGATTAAGGAAGGTAAACTCAAATTTCCTTAGGTATTCAATTACTAACTTGATAACATTAACAGTCTAATATTATTGGCAATGTCACAAGTATAACACGTAAGGCATGCTAGTGGGTCCTAGACTATCCGGACACAAGCATAATAGTAGCTACGCACGGACTCCCGTCACCTCGTACGTACGTAGCCCCCCGCAAATAGTAGCACTTAATCAATTAGATCACCTATGGGGACAATTCCTCCTCACAACGTTAGAAAGGAGACTTACCTCGCTCTGAAGATTCATAACCGGCCTCCAAGCCCTTCCGACGATTCCAATTGATGCACAACGTCCCAAGACTAGCCAAAATAACGGGCAAACCAATGAAAATTCACTCTAATACTTGTAACAATTCAAATTATATAAATTCCCAACTCCGTTCACGGAATTGACCAAAATTCCCTCGGGCCCACGTGCCCGGATTTCAAAATTTCTCGAAGATAAACTCTACCCATAGTCTTACTAGCTAAAATATACAATTTACTCTAATTTTCATGCTCAAATTCGTGGTTAAAATCCAAAATACCAAAAATTCTAGGTTTTCTTCCAAATTCCATAATTTTCACAATTTGCTACACTTAAATCCGAACCTAAACCATGTATTTAACTTGAAATGGGTTGAATAACTTACCTTGTGATCCTTGAAGAAAATCTCCCATTGAAGCTCCCCAAAATCGCCACACCACATGAGAGAAATGGCCAAATTTCCCGTTTTTAAACAATCTGCCCAGGCCCCTTTTCCGCACCTGCGATCCGCATCTCGCACATGCGCTCCCGCAAGTGCGCCCTAAGAGTACGGACCTGCAGCTTCCAGCTAAGCCAGCAAACCTCGCACCTGCGGTGCCAAAGCCGCACCTGCGGCCCAAGTCTCGCAGGTGCGGTCACACCAGATGACATCAACCTTAGCCCTTCTCCAACTTCAATTTTGAGCCGTTAACCACCCGGAATCCACCCGAGGCCCCCGGGACCCCATCCAATTACACCAACCTGTTCCAGAACATAATGCGGACTTGCTCAAGGCCTCAAATAACATCGAAACAATTGATCGCACCACAATTCAATCTTTATGAACTTTGAAATTTCAAACTTTTACATTCGATGTCGAAACCTATCGAATCATGTCCGATTGATCCCAAATTTTGCACACAAGTCATATTCGACATTATGTACCTGCTCCAACTTTTAGAATCGCATTTCGACCCCGATATCAAAATTTCCATTTCCGGTCAGATTTCTCAAAAACCTTCTAATTTCTATCTTTAGCCAAATGACTTCAAAATAACCTACGGACATCCAAATTCACTTTCGATCGCGCTCCCAACTCCAGAATTACCATACGGAGCTATTCCCAGGCTCGGAATCCCAAATGGACATCTATAACACTTAAATGCCTTCCAACCCAAATTTATGAAATTCTTCTAAAATGTTATCTTCCATAATATGCGCCGAAACGCTCCCGAGTTATCCGACTCCCGATCCGAACATACACCCAAGTCCGAAATCGTCATAAGAACTTGTTGGAACCTTTAAATCTCTTTTCGGAGGTCGTTTAATCAAAATTCCAATCTTAGTTGATTCTTCCAACTTAAGGCTTCCGAAATGAGAATTTTTCTTTCCAAATCCGCCCGAACTTCCCGAATTTCAATTCTGACCATGCGTACAAGTCATAATGCCTAAAATGAAGCTGCTCATGGCCTCAAACCGTTGAACGACGTGCTAGAGCTCAGAACGACCGGTAGGGTCATTACACCACAGCACCAAGCGGGGCCACTAGATATACATGTACATGTGCAACAAAATGCACAGCAAGTGTAGCATGAGTACGAAAACAACGTGTACTCAGTAAATATCCCACCTAACCTCGAAGAGGTAGTGACGAGAGGTCGACTTTGACACTTGCTAGAGATCAATGCAATATAATCAAGTGTGATTTCAAACATGGATATTAAAATCAAATAACAAATAACAACAGGAAAAGACATCTTTTTCCATAAATTTATAAATCCCAGTTTCCGTCATTTCATAAAGCACTTTACATCTTAAGGAAATTTAACAATTCAAATCACATATGGTAGTTAGAAAATATCATGCGCAGCAAATGCCAAGGGTCGAACGGCCCGAACCAACAATAATAAAATGTGCACTACCGAAGGGTCGTACGGCTCGAACCATAGATGCATCTATTACCCCGCTCGCGAATCGATCATGCGACGCGGTCATATATAAATAATAGAGTTACCCTGCTTGGGAATCATACATGTGACTCAAGTACTCATAGATACATACATTCAGACAGTAAATTCATGCTTTATCAGGAAAACAATTACCCAAGGAAAGTGAAAATTTCTCTTTTAATGGTCGCGAAGATAGTATTTAAATCTTTTTTTTCTAGAAGTTCATTTACCAAGTTTGATAGGGTTTAAGAATTTTAATTTCATCTCAAATATAATATTTTCTCATAAATTCATGCCCAAATTCGTGGTCAAAATTCAAAATTACAAATCCTAGGTCTTTCTTCAAAACTCCCAAATTTCCACAAATTTTCATGTCTAATCCATGTATAATCCAAGTATTTAACTCAAAAAGGGAAGAAATCACTTACCTAGAGTTGCTTGATGAAAATACCCCTTTGAAGCTCCCCAAAATCGTCCAAGCCAAATGAAAAATGGGAGATAAATGAGCCAAATCCGTTTAAAAATAGCACAGTGCCCAAACCCGGTCTCCGCACTTGCGGCCTCCAGCCTCGCACTTGCACGCCCGCAAGTGCGCCCAAGAATTTGTACCTGCGGCTTCCCCAGCTCCAGCCAAATCTCGCACCTGCGAGCCATACGCTGCTCCTGCTATCCTCGCACCTGCAGCCCTCATTGCACAGGTGCGATCGCACCAGACACCAGATGCTTCAACCCTTCTTCAAACTCCAAATTCGATCCGTTAACCACCCGGAATCCACCCAAGGCCCCTAGGACCCCATCCAATCACACCAACTTGTTCCAAAACATAATGTGGACCTGCTCGAGGCCTCAAATAACATTAAATAACATCGAAACAATGAATCGCAACTCAATTCAATCTTTATGAACTTCAAAATTTCCAACTTCTACATTCGATGCCGAAACCTATCAAATCACGTCTAATTGACCCCAAATTTAGCACACAAGTCACATTTAACATTACGGACCTGCTCCAACTTTCGGAATCGAAATCTGACCCCGATATCAAAATCTCCACTTCCGGTCCAACTTCTCAAAAACCTTCAAATTTCTAGCTTTAGCCAAATGACTCCAAAATGACCTACGGAGCTCCGAATTTACTTCCGATCACGCTCCTAACACCAGATTCACCATACGAAGCTATTCTCAGAATTTGAATCCCAAACGGACATCAATAACACTGGAATGTGGACTTATGAAATTCCTTTAAAATGCTAACTTCCACAATGCGCGTCGAAACGCTCTCAGATCATCCAAAACCCGATCCGGACATATGCCCAAGTCCGAAATCATCATACGAACATGCTGGAACCTTCAAATTTTGATTCTTAGGTCGTTTACTCAAAAATCCAATCTCAGTCGATTCTTCTAACTTAAGGCTTCCGTATTGCGAATTTTCTTTCCAAACTAACTCTGAACTTCCCGAAATTCAATTCCGACCACACCTACAAGTCGTAATACCTGAAATGAAGCTGCCCATGGCCTAAATCTGTCGAACAATGAGCTAGAGCTCAAAACGACCGGCTGGGGCATTACAATAATTCGCACAAAAATCTTAACAAAATATCCAGGGAGTAAAAAACTCAACAAAATAATGTTTCACAATTTAACACTTCGCCTCAATATGATTTATGACCTTTATAACTCAATACCAATTTCAACGACATGAACTGAAAAAGTAAGTCATCAAGGAACATCGTCTTCTTTAATTGAATTTTTTGGCAAATAGATAAATGCCTCTTTTTAAAATTATTTAATAAATTATTTTCATATGAAAGCCCGTAATGAAATTATTTCCACAAAATGGCAACTAACAAGACACAGAATTCACATAAAAGTCTAGTGGCAATCACATCAAATTATCATATAAAAACAACCTCAACAAACAAGGAATGAGGTATGACAAATAAGGGATTTAATAAGTTCCAACAATTTTCCAAGTTAATACATAAGGGTGTCTACGAATTTTAACCGATATAATTTTTACATATAAACCAAGTACGTACTCTCACCTCTCGCACATGGTTTTCTATACACAATTTACACATAAGACTCAATGCCTAAGGGGAAATTCCCCCACACAAGGTTAGGCAAGATACTTACTTGGTGAAGCTAAACCCTCATTTGAATTCTTGAAGTATTTTCTTGAAGATCTTGAAGATGGGAGGAGTCGGAGGTCTTGAGAGAGTGGAGAAGAGCTCCAAAATCTGCCCAAAAATCATTTGCGATCACATGATCGCATTTGCGAAATTATTATGCTCATAATTGCGAGACTTTCTTCGCAATTGCGAAAATAGCAGGAACGGGGGACCTTCGCATTTGCGAACCCCAGGTCGCAAATGCGACACCTTCATATTTAGGTTCTGGCATGTGTTTCACCTTCCCTTAGATTTTGTGATGACCCAAGGGGTCATTTTATAAACTAAGACTCCATTCTAGGCTTGAATTGGCGAAAGTTAGAAATTTGGCGATTTTGGTCGACAGTGGAAAGTTAGGTATCGGGGTCGGAATGGAATTCTGGAAGTTGGAGTATGTTTGTAGTGTCATTTGTGATGTGTTTGCAAAATTTGAGGTCATTCAGACGTCGTTTGGTAGGTTTCGACGTCGTTATAACATATAAGTACACAGAAGGGAGACTCCGGCAGCTGTGGAACGCTTCTGGATGAATGCAGCACGTATAAGTCCCCAAATCGATCATTGTACTATAAAGGTACCTGTGCAACAAAATGCACAGAACGTGTAGTATGAGTACATATACATATATGTACCTAGTGAGTATCTCGTTTAATCTCGAAGAAGTAGTGACGAGAGGTCGACTCGATACTCACTAAGGACCAACGGTAATAAAGTAAGCAGGATGTAAGGAAAACTGTAGGCAAGTAAAACAAATAATCAAGTACATCAATATCAAGAAACAAATAACAATCTCAAATCAAACAAGTTTGGTATCCTCCGTGGCGTACGGCCCACTCCCAGAAGGTACTCACTCACATCGCTCCGCCATGGCATACGGTCCGATCCCATCCTGTAAATCTTCGTTGTGGCGTACGGCCCGATCCCACCCTATAAATCTTCGTCGTGGCGTACGGCCCGATCCCATAATATAATCAATCATCACTCTGTCGTGGCGTACGGCCCGATCCCATAATATAATCAATCATCACTCTGTCGTGGCATACATCCCGATCCCATAATATAATCAATCATCACTCTGCCGTGGTGTACAGCCCGATCCCATAGTATAATCACTCGTCACCCTGCCGTGGCGTACGGCCCGATCCCATCCCGTGATTCTCTTATCACACTTAAATCAAGCCGAGTATCACAACATTTAAAGACAACAATATCAATCACACAAGTATACAAGTCATATTTATGCTACAACAGGGAAAAACAATGAACATGTTGTATCCTAACTACCTGGACGAAGCAGTAACAGCCACTACGTACGGACTCTCGTCACTCGGTGCGTACGTAGCCCCCAAACAAGATCACATAGAAAACAAGGTTACCTAGAGGGACAATTTCCCTCTTACGAGGTTAGAAAGGAGACTCACCTCGCTCTGAAGATTCATCACCGGCTTCCAAGCCTCTACGACGACTAAAAATGGATGCGCACGCTCCCAAACTATCCAAATAACGATAATTCAATGAAAATATACTCAATAGATCATAACCAATTCAAATTACAAAGTTCCTCAACCCGGCTCAATAAAATGACCAAAATGCCCTCGGGCCCACGTGCGCGGACCTCGAAATTTCTTGAAGAAACTCTCTACCCGAAGCTTTACTAATTCAATTACACATTTTACTCAATTATTCATGCTCAATTCGTGGCTAAAATCCAAATTTCCAAATTCTAGGTTTCTTCCAAATTTTCCTCAAATTTTCCCTAATTTTCATGTTCTAATCCATTTAATAATCTTGTATCTAACCTGAAATGAGTAGGAGTAACTTACCTTAACATAGATGACGAAAATCCTCTCTTGAAGCTCTCCAAAAATAGCCCATGGCTTTGAAAATTGAGAGAGAAATGCCAAAATCCCGTTTTAATCAACACTGCCCAGTTCTGCCCTTCTATGCGATCGCATGAAGTCGTCTGCGATCGCATAGGCCACCCAGATCACTCCTCTGAGATCGCACAAGCATACCCGCGATCGCACAGGCCATTTCCAACTCCCACCAAAATTCCTTCTCCGTGATTGCACCTTCCTCCTTGCGATCGCACTAGCGTACCCAGCCCTTCTCCACGATCCCAGATTTATAATTTCCGTCTCGCCCAGTATGAACTGCTCAGACAACCAATCACCCCAAACACGACCATTAGCCTCGAATGATGCTACAATGCGCCAATAGGCCACAATTTGAACACGACACATAAGGAAATGACTCTGGAAGGGACTACTCAACTCACGCAACTAATATGAACTTTCCTCAAAAAATTACGAAGTAAAACACAAGAATAATCATTATAGGAGTCTTGCTCAACATCACACTGTTGCGGCGCGCAACTCGATCCAAATAACATACCCGTGGCGGCGTGCCACCTGATCCCATCATAGAATTCACATAAAGAAATATATACACAGAGCTGAATTGCTCAGTAATACAATTTACTGACATCGATAACAAGCACGCTGAGTGCATAATACCATTCTGGGGAGACTGATAAGGCCATATGCCACAAACTCAAGCATCACTGAGGTGCGATATATAATCTGAATCTCAAGAGCCATTCTGCTCACTTAACCTCATCGCCACGTGAAATCTCAACACATAAGAATTACCAAGACATTTCACAAATCACACGGCACAATCGCAATATCACATGAATTTGATGAAGACAGGACAACACCTGATATCCCAATACCCCTCCTTGAGGAGTGCCATACTGAAATTAACACCTCTGACTTGCATGAAGCCCAAAATCTTGTTTAAGTCCATTCACTCACTTCAAGCCGATTTTGCTCGCATTGAACTAGGTTGATAGCCTTACCTGGGTCCAAACAACCCGCTTCCTTTTTCTTATACACACGAGGACAACCATCATAGCCGAGATAAACACCCCACAATCCACAACCAACTGAACTGAACGCCTTCCAGGCATAAATTCTCAATTAAGCAATATTACACTCCTTATACTTAGTCTAAATCTGCAATCAATCGGTGACTACAAGTCACGCTTACACAATCTTCCCGTGGTCACACTCCCAAAACTTTCCACACAAGGCAACAAGTATGCACGTCCATACCACCGACCATCCTAAGGCTGTAAAACAATTCAAGGATCCGTAACCAGGATACAATGCCTCGTTCACCAACCACCAAACTCAGATGACACTGAAGACAATTTCAGTTTATTCTAGACATTCAACTCCCTTGTTCTTGCTCCTCTGAGCTTGTGACACACTTGTCAACACCGAACTGCAAATCTCAAATTCTTATTTCCCATTACATACTGTTCACTGCACCCAACGTGTCGATAAGGAATGGGATAGGAATTACATCATAACTCCTGAACCACTAACAGGGTGAGCATTTCATCACATATAGAAACCTTTTATTTGCTTCCACTCATGAGAACCATAACAACACACAAGTGAGCTCTCACAATCACAATACATGCAAATCCTTAAGTAGTGATCAGAACCACCATAAACTTTCCGGGATCCGCCTACACCTGACAGTCCATAACACTTGAATACTTCCAAATGAAATCTATTACGACGGCTGATGAGCCCCACACACATCTGCACAAACCATTCACGTACTCAATCATACCAAAGGAATTGATCATTGTCGTACATGCGTCGTTCCGTCATGGCTAACCAATCCATCTTCTTTTAATCATCTTTAATTGCCTCAGGATAATAGTAACTTCTTTCAACTCATAGCAACTCAACCCTCACTCATCCTGAGTGACCTTAAATCACGAGACCATGCTACCTAAATTCCGCAACTCATCTCACAACCTCCTGATAATCTTTCTACAACCTGAAGTCTATTCTCTCACTCCTCCGATATTATCCAGCGTGCTAAAATAACATAGAACCCTCCAACCATCTTCCTTCCTCTTAGAGACTATACTGCAGAAGCTCGTTTCTTAATTATACTGTTGCCTGAAACACTTAAACACCGCATACTCTAACTTTAAAATTCATTAGGACCACTACTGAGAGTCACCCACCCTGACTGGCTCGAATACAATCAACCCCAAGGCTCTCCTAGCACATGAACACCCTTTCAACGAAGCACGTGACTGAGTCGCTACCCTTACGACTTGTCTATGCCTTAAGCATGAATTCTTAGTCTTCCAAAGCCTAACCCTGGTCCACTCGGACCAACTTCGCACACATTTATCGAATGCCATGCTGAATTATTGCTATACTCATTTCCCTTAGTGGTAACATCTTGCCGATACACCAACAAATCTGCAGTCCCATGAGAGCACAATCCTACGACCCAACTGCAGGTGGTGGGACTCCCCCACTTAGCCCGAAGCTACTTCTTGCACCGCTTTAGTCCCTGCTGAGATCCTTTTCTCCTTTGATGACATGACATTGTCCTACCAATTCTTCCGAATTCTCCTGTTAGCCTCCCTTAAATTTTTGAATTTTCTAACACCATTCACACATTCTACCTCCTACGACTAGCCACTAGGACTCCGCACAGAACTTACAATCCCTACAACCGTTAACCTACTCACAGAAGACCACCCACCCGAGGAAACTAGCCAACTGACACCTACCATTATGCTATGATTCTCACTTTCTACAATATCAAGACCCCCATCCTAAGCCTGTATCCATTTACCAACTTTACCAATCCATCCGCTCTTCCTAGATATCTACTAACTGCACTACTACATCTTCTAATTCACCACTATGTTGTCGTTCTCCCACTTGGTCCAAATTATTCCCTCAAGTGTTACCTGACTTCCTCTCGTTACACCTGATCTTTTAGAATTGGCACCACCGCCCAACACTTCTCACATATCTTCCTCCGTCGAATGGTGCCCATTTGCTGCCTCAATTCAATATCATTCTCCGTAGCGCTTAAACCAATAGATCCCTCACAACTTTAAATCTTTACGAATATCATCTTCCTCGAGCCGCCTTCATTAAAAGTGCTTATTCAATACGGAACCACAACACCCCACGACCTCCAACGGCCGCTTCTTCAACACTAATTCACAACAATCAAATCCAATGCAACCGAATAGCTGTAACGTCGGCGAACTTAACACATTCCATTTGATCAAAGGCGACGATAGCTTATTACAAGTGAGTACTCCACCTCACTTGGAAATACCAATCCTTACCACTTTATCATCCCAAGACCAGATCATTTGTAATCCAAATGCCTCTCCCCTGACGGAACAAAATACTGAAATCTTGAAACCCTACTCTGAGAAGACCTCCCTTCAAACCGTTCATCACCTCAATACATGGGCAAACGTTCTATCCTCATATCAACATCACGCCATAACCATTCGTAAGTTTCATAACCACCTGAGCATGGCCCTCAGAGTTCTCAGAATTACAGCTACCGAGCAGAGACGACATAAAATCCTTCCGCAAAACAACGATGATAGCCTTAATCAACTATGCTGGGAGAAACATCTCGCACAACATCCATAGTATCATTAAAAGTTCTCAACCCTTGATTCATAACAAGCTCTTCGTGATGCGTAACATTGAGTAGGAAGAAGCATAGGCATAAGCCTTAAAGGTATCAAGTCGCACGATAAGGAGTCAAGAAGGGAAGTACTCTTAACCGCCCTGTAGCCTCCCGAAGATAAGTACAGACGTCTCCATACCGATCCGTAGGACTTTACTAGACTTTCTCATGACTCGTGAAACCTAGGGGAACCTAGAGCTCTGATACCACGTTGTCACGACCCAAAACCTATGGGTTGTGATGGCGCCGGACACCACTGTCAGGCAAGCCAACCCCTTAATCAGTTGTAATACCTTCCTGTTTAACAATTTCGAAATCAATTCCTTTATTGCATTTCATTATCAAATAAATAAATCTTTGTAAATTAAACACGACAAGAAATCTATTTAATTCAATAAAGAGAGACTCAACACATCCCCAGAACCCGGTGACACAAGTACATGAGCAGTTTCTAAGAACTTATACAATTATACAACTCTTGTCCAAGAAATAAATGGGGCAAAGGCAATAGATATAATATGTAAGTACACAGAAGGGAGACTCCTGCAGCTGTGGAACGCCTCTGGATGAATGAAGCTCGTATAAGTCCCGAAATCGATCATTGTACTATAAAGGTACTTGTGCAACAAAAAGCACAGAAAGTGTAGTATGAGTACATATACATATATGTACCCAGTGAGTATCTCGTTTAATCTCGAAGAAGTAGTGACGAGAGGTCGACTCGATACTCAGTAAGGTCCAACAGTAATAAAGTAAGTAGGATGTAAGGAAAACTGTAGGCAAGTAAAACAAATAATCAAGTATATCAATATCCGGCAACAAATAACAATCTCAAATCAAGCAAGTTTGGTATCCGCCGTAGCGTACGGCCCACTCCCAAAAGGTACTCACTCACATCGCTCCGCCGTGGCGTACGGCCTGATCCCATCCGATAAATCTTCACTGTGGCATACGGCCCGATCCCACCCTCTAAATCTTCACCGTGGCGTACGGCCCGATCCCATAATATAATAAATCATCACTCTGTCGTGGCGTACGACCCGATCCCATAATATAATCAATCATCACTCTATCGTGGCGTACATCCCGATCCCATAATATAATCAATCATCACTCTGCCGTGGCGTACGGCCCGATCCCATAATATAATCACTCGTCACTCTACCGTGGCGTACGACCCGATCCCATCCTGTGATTCTCTTATCACACTTAAATCAAGCCGAGTATCACAACGTTTAAAGACAACAATACCATACAAGTCATATCTATGCTACAACAGGGAAAAACAATGAACATGTTGTGTCCTAACTACCCG
>ML278194.1:0-46335 GCA_005239495.1 Nicotiana undulata
ATATATATATATATATATATATATATTATTTTCTCTTTCAGCACAATTTCAGATTGAATTTCTTGGAGACTTTGCAAAATCAAATTATATTATTTAAAAAAAAAAAGCCAGTCGCTTGTATAATTTTTCATGCAAAACAATATATGGATATTCCTTTTAAGAATTGTAGTACCTTTTAAGAATTGTGGACCAACTGAATCAATTTTGAAGCACAACGTTCTAGTGCAATTTCTTGTGATTCCTTAGGAATTGTGATTGTATTTCATATTGTAATCCTCGCTGTCCAGTGTTTTTTGGTATCTATCTTCACATACATTTTGGTTCTTGTAGTCCTTCATTTCCGCTTTTGGTTCTTAGTGGTAGTGTTATCTAATACCTTTTGCATATAGTGGCGGTAGTGAACGATGTGAGAGTAAGGTCATGCCCTCGGGCGGGGCTGGGGTGGGGTCCAATGGTGGGAGGGGNTAGGTTGAGATTTGGGTCTTGGAACATTGGGACGTTGACGGGGAAGTCTACAGAGTTAGCTATGATTCTTTAGAAGAGGAAGATCAACATAGCGTGTGTTCAGGAGACTAGATGGAAGAGTACTAGGGCACGAGATGTAGACGGGTTTAAACTATGGTACTCAGGGAGCGCTGGGGGCAAGAATGGGGTAGGTATTTTAGTAGACAGGGACCTCAGGGAACTCGTGGTTGAGGTTAGTAGGGTAAATGATAGGTTGATGAGTATTAAGTTGGTAGTTGGTGGGTTCACTGTGAACGTGATTAGTGCATACACTCCTCAGGTAGGTTTGAACCAGGAGGTCAAGAAGCAATTTTGGGATGATTTGGACGAGATGGTGCGTAGTATCCCGCACACAGAGAAGTTTTTCATTGGCGGAGATTTCAATGGTCATATTGGGGCTAGTTCTAGGGGTTATGATGATATGCATGGCTGGTACGGTTTTGGGGATAGAATGAGGGAGGTAATTCACTGTTGGAGTTTGCTAGAGCTTTTGATTTGGTTATAGTTAACTCGAGTATCCCAAAGAGGGAAGAGTACCTGGTCACTTTCTGAAATTCAATGGGAAAGACTCAGATTGATTATTTTCTCTACAGGAAATGCGATAAAGGTATGTGCACTGACTGCAAGGTCATCCCGAGTGAGCACCTCACGACTCTGCATAGGCTCCTAGTTGGACCTGAAGATCAAAATGAGTAGGAGGAAGAGGGCGGGGTGCAGGCAACCTAAGATCAAATGGGGTAACTTGACCAAGGACAAAGCTCAGGAGTTAGAGGAGAAGTTGTTGGCTATGAGGTCCTGATGAGTATGGGGGACGCGTCTTGTATGTGGTCCATGACTGCGGATTGCATTAGGGTAGCTGCTAGAGAGGTCTTAGGGGTCACGAAGGGTTCTCCTGGGGGTCATAAAGGGGACTGGTGGTGGAATGGAGAGGTTCAAGATAAAGTGGAAGCTAAGAAAACTACTTATTTGAAACTAGTAGAGAGTACAAAGGAGGAGGAAAGAAGGACTTATCGGGAGTGTTACATAAAGTCAAAGAAAGAGGAAAAGTTAGCAGTTACGATGGCTAAGAACGCAACATTTGCTCGTTTGTACGAGGAGCTCGAGGGCAAAGGTGGGGACAGTAGGTTGTACTGGTTGGACAAGGTGAGGGAGAGGAAAGCCCGTGACTTGGACCAAGTCAAGTGTATCAAGGACGATGATGGTGAAGTGTTGGTAGACGAGGCACTCATTAGGAGAAGATGGCAGACATACTTCCATAAACTGCTGAATGAGGATAGGGATAGACGCATTGTGCTGGGCGAGTTGGAGCACTCCGAGAGTCAACAAAATTTTGGGTACTATAGGCGGATTATGGTAGAGGAGGTGGAAGGAGCGATGCGTAAGATGAGCAGGGGCAGAGTAACGGGGCCAGATGAAATCCTGGTGAAATTCTGGAAGAGCGCGGGGAGGGCAGGTTTGGAGTGGCTCACTAGGCTCTTTAATGTTATTTTTAAGGTAGAGAAGATGCCCGAAGATTGGAGGTGGAGTACGATGGTTCCTCTTTACAAAAACAAGGGTGATATCCAAAATTGCAATAATTATAGGGGGTATCAAGTTATTGAGTCACACTATGACGGTTTGGGAGAGAGTGGTGGAGGCCAGGGTGAGGAGGTGCGTGTATATTTTCGAGAATCAGTTTGGATTTATGCCGGGGCGTTCGACTACGGAAGAAATCCATCTGGTAAAGAGATTGATGGAGCAGTACAGGGAAATGAAGAAGGATTTGTATATGGTGTTTATTGACCTTGATAAGGCATACGATAAAGTTCCAAGGGAGGTCATGTGGAGGTGTTTGGAGGTTAGTCGCGTTCCGGTAGCATACATTAGGGTGATTAAGGATATGTATGAGGATGTTAAGACTCGGGTGAGGACTGTGGGTGGTGACTCAGACCATTTCCCTGTGGTGATGGGGTTGCGCCAGGGATCGGCTCTTAGCCCATTTTTGTTTGCCTTGGCGATGGATGTACTGTCGCGTCACATCCAAGGGGAGGTGCCTTGGTACATGCTATTTGTTGATGATATAGTGTTGATTGACGAGACGCGTAGCAGAGTTAACGTGAGGTTGGAGGGTTGGAGACATACTTTGGAGTCTAAAGGTTTCAAACTGAGTAGAACCAAGACAGAATACTTGGAGTGCAAATTCAGTGAGATCAATGATGCAGATGTAGAGGTTAATCTTGATGCTCAAGTTATCCCCAAGAGAGCGAGTTTTAAGTATCTCGGGTCTATTATTCAGGGTAACGGGGAGATTGACGAAGATGTCAAACATCGCATCGGAGCGGGGTGGATGAAGTGGAAGCTCGCTTTCGGTGTTCTATGTGATAGGAATGTGTCGTTAAGACTTAAAGGTAAATTCTATCGAGTGGCGGTTCGACCCTATATGTTGTATGGGGCTGAGTGTTGGCCAGTCAAGAACTCCCACGTGCAGAAGATGAGAGTAACAGAGATGAGAATGTTGAGATGGATGTGTGGGTGTACCGGGCGAGATATGATTAAGAATGAAGCTATCCAGGACAGAGTGGGAGTAGCCTCCGTGGAAGACAAGATGCGGGAGTCACGACTGAGATTGTTCGGACATGTTAGGAGAAGAAGCATTGATGCCCCTGTCAGGAGGTGTGAGAGGTTGGACATGGAGAGTTTGAGAAGGGATCGAGGTAGGACTAAGAAGTACTGGGGAGAAGTGATTAGGAAGGACATGGCACTGCTTCAGCTCACTGAGGATATGAAACTTGATAGGAGGGTGTGGAGGTCGAGGATTAAGGTAGAAGGTTAGTAGGTAATTTATAGTGTTCCTCGATAGGCTTAGTGGCATGCATTTCCCTTCGTATTCTTAGTGTTTTTTTTTGTTTTTATTTATTTATTATTTATTATTTATTATTTCTAATTTTTGATTTTTGATTTTGATTTGTTTATTTTTATTTCTTTCCTCTTCTTCTTCTTGCCCTTCCTGAGCCGAGGGTCTATTGGAAACAACCTCTCTACCTGCTTTAGGTAGGGGTAAGGTCTGTGTACAGACTACCCTCCACAGACCCCACATGTTGGGATCAAACTGGGTTTGTTGTTGTTGTTGTTGTTGTTGTTGTTGTAGTCTATTCTACATAATTTTTGGAGCTTGAAAGCTCACATTTGAGGGGTTTTGAGCTAGATCTTTAGAAACAATGTTGGGCTAAGTGATTTTAACATAAATCTATAAATATATTATGAATCTACCTTTAATTTTGTCTTGAAAACAAGGAAACAAAAGAGAAAAATACAGGTTTTGACTTGAAACCTAAGAAAGTATCTTATAATTTTGAACCCCCATTTGGACTCGAATGTAAAAACTATCACATATTTGGTCTCAGGGACCAATAAGTTGACGGGATCTAACTGGGGATTTTGACCAAGTGGTCTGGATTTATTTTTATTAACTTTTGAGATTTTTTTGAAGATCCAAACTTTATCATGTGAAATTGATTTTTAAAATTTTATTTGACTTCCGTGAGTAATTTTTGGGTTGGACCAAGCTCGTTAACAGATTTAGAGCTAGAAAAAGCGGATTTTGAAAAGTAGATCTAGTCTTAAATGAAGATAAGTATCTTGCTTAATCTCAACTTGAGGGAAAATGTTCAAGAATGGACTTATGTGGTACATGCTACGTATTTAGGGGTGACGTGTATGCAAGATAACGAGCGTATATGCATATGTCGAGGTTATACCATTTTAGGGTAGACTTTAGGCTTCTTTATATCTTGTTAGGTACATGTTCTACTTGTGATATGATTTATTTATTTATATGGATAGTTGAGCTTTCTCATTCATGTTAGAGATCATGTCTAGCTTTTTGTATGATGGGCTATTTGTACGTTGGTAACATGTTGTAGCCATAGTCATACATTACGCACATGCATACATCCCTACATGTTTATCTCTCTTGTTCATTTGCATCATACTTATTTATCTCTTGTACATATACACACATCCCAGCATATGGTTCTCCAATATGGACGAGGTTTTGACACGTGAGTTGTCCGTGGGATTGATATGATTATGACACGTGAATTATCCGTGCGGATTAAGATGGTTATGACATGTGAGTTGCCTATGCAAATTATACTATGACACGTGAGCTGTCTGTGCAGATTATATTATGCACGTTGAGTTGGCTGTGCGGCGCATGAATTTGGATCCATCCCGTCGGATTCACGTGATTACCCATGCTACATTGGGGCGTGCGTAGGGGCGGACTTATAGGGAAAATTATGGGGGCACATGAATCAATGGTCTCTTCGTAAAATTAGATATTTTATGTACATATTTTCTAAAATCGGTATATTAACTCTTGACACCCATGTTTAAGAAGGCTGAATGGGGCATTTGGTTGAAGGTTAAATCTTTTACCAAGAGCAATATGGATCAATTTCCATCCCATACATTTTTTTCTTCTTTTTAGTAGTGCACTCATGTACTTAAAATTCTAGATTCGCCTTTGATTGTGCGTGCGCAAGTTTGTGAGAAGTCGACGGATTTCTAGTTTGTTTGAGATCACTACTAAAAAATCAGATTTAGCGACGAACAAATTCTGTAGCTAAACAGAAAAATCCGTCTCTAATCACATTTAGCGACAGATTAGAAATTACCAAGAAATTCTGCTAGCTACGAGCATTTTAGCGACGACGTTCGTAGCTAATTCAAATTTTTTCTGTAGTGGATATAGAATACAATTAATGAGTTTTGTTGCATATCTCCTTTATATGCGGATTTTGTGTTTTTGTATATGCTTTTTGATCTAGTTACCTTAAAAAGAGGTAGAAATTAAAAAATAGTCAAATTTATAAGTTGTAATTGAAAAATAGCCATAATTTTAAAAGCAATTTAAATTTAACATCTTTTCATGTTAAAGATAAATTTGAGCAAAACACTGTCCAAAATCCAAAAATTATCCCAGCAAAATATACTGGAGTTCGAATTTTTTATATGCGAAATTCCAGCTTAATATACTGTCCAGCGTAATATGTTGGAAGTTCATACACAAGTGCTCCAATCTCTAGTATATTATGCTGGAACTTTCCGTGTGCTGGAGTGCTGGAAGTTCATACACGTACACCAATCTCCAGTATGATATGTTGGATCTTTTCGTGTTGCAGTAAAATATAAACTATTTTTCAATTACCAGTCTAATAACTGGCTCGCCTGTGCAATTTTCACAAAAAAATATGCTTATTGGACCGTCTAATTTTAGCCCAACAGTGTTTGCAATAGAATGGATTATCCCTAGGAAATTCGAAAAAGTACTTGAATGCTAGGAAGCAGCTTACTCAGGTGACTTATTGAAGAAACCCTATAAACAAATTTATGTATGCATAGTATGAGCTATTTGGAAGGAAATGAACAAAAGATGTTTGAGGCACAAAGGAGCAAATCCAGACTAAAATTTAACTTTCTATATCACTTATTATTTACGATCAGGATGTGAATACTGTCTTTAATTTGCGTGATTTGCTAGAACGTTTAGGAATTTGATGTAATCCAATCTAGCTTCGTTTTTTTGGTAATTTCACAGTATATGTTGATACTATTTTATTAAAACGGAGAAGGGCCAAATAGTCCCGTACTATGAGAAAAAGTTTAAATATATCCTTCGTTATACTTTTAGCCCAAATATATCCCTGACGTTATACTATTGGTTTAAATATACCTCCCATCCGTTAAAGTCGTCCAAAGTGGACATCTAATCATACACGCCACTAACATTTGATGGTGTGGATGCTACCTCAACACCCCTAACCCATTTTACTCATCCTCTCTATTTGTTCTTCCGTCACTAAAATTATCTCCCCCTCCCCCCCCCCACCCTCACACCACCATTATTACCCGTACCGCCACCATGACCATCTCTAATCTATAAAATACGACTTCCTACAACTAAGCCAAAGGAAAATTTAGTGCTACCTAAGCCCGTTTGGACATAAGAAAATTTTATCTTTTTTTCAATTCTTTTTTTACTTTTTTCCGATATCAGCGTTTGTTTATTAAATTTCTAATTTTCACTTGAAGATGCATTTTGAAATTTTTTGAAAAATATGAAAAACTCCAGAAAGTTGTTTTTCAAAATTTTCACTCAAATCACTCACAATACTTCAAAAAACAACCAAAAAGTATATTCATGTCCAAACACAACTCTAAATTTCAAATACCATTTTCACTTGAATTTTTTTAAAATCTTTTTTTGGAATTTTACAATTCTTATGTCCAAACGCCCACTAAGATACACACTACGAACAAGCTGTTAGTAATCCGTATCTATAAAATAATTCTGGAGATAATAAAATAATATTCAAACAGAAATGTAAACGAAATAAAACCAATTCGAGCCCACTGAATTCACAGTATTTCCTTAAGGAATTTAATCCCCTCCTAGTACCCAAGGTTATGGATTATTCCTCCCAGGAGAACGAATTACACACTGGTGTTACTTCAAACCCCAGTGTTTCAGCGAACACAAAGTTCGGTAGCAAATCACACTTACTGTTGCTTTCTTTGAAGTTAAAAAATGCAGAAGAAAGGAGGAGAACTCAGAAATTCGTATGGAAAATCTAAGAGAATTGACTTGTATTTATAGCCAAAGTTGGGCTGAAATGAAGATGTGCAACTCTTAGGAAAGACTGTTTTAGCAAAACGGCCATAGAATAAATGCCATAACATAAATGGCTATTTACTCAACAATAAAGAGGGAAAATTGAAGAGGGTAGTTAATTTTCTGTTACAAAAATAGAAAAATTGAAAATTGGATAACTGAATTGGATTTAATATTAATATTTTGTTATTAAAACGAATATTTAGTAACATTTCTGTTAATATTTATTATTAACAAATAAATTTGGTCAAAAAATTAATCAATCGATCGATCATTTGACCAAATCCAAATCTGAAGCCGAAGCCGAAGTCGAGCCGAGCGAGAGAGCGACGACGACGACGGCGGTCGAGGCTTGCCTTCTTCTCAACTCTTTATGAGCTAGAAGAAGAGAAATTGCTTATATACCCATCAAAAACCTTTTCCTCTTCCCATATGGGACAATATCCCTTGTCAAGGAGGAAAACTCAAATACTACTCAAATATTTTATTTTCCCCTCCATTTCCCATTCACCCTATTTTAAGCTTAATTAAAGCTTAAACCCAACAATCCGCCACATGAATGGGGAATGGCTATATCACAAAAATATGCATGAAAAACTGTGTGATTCGCAAGCAAGGATTAATTGCATCTGGATAAGTAGGTTTCCCTTTGAACTTTCCGTAGTGAACTTATGTCGGATATACTCGATCAATCAGTGATTTGATATCTTTGAACCGTCTTTGGTTCTCATTGTTGTGTTCGTTTCAGCCATGAACACCGCCTGGTTTCATAAGTGCATAGAGAATTGGCCTTGCAAAATTCTCCTTGAAGCGGCTAACACTTCACACTTACATAGGTGATTCCTAAACGTGTCATCCCGTAGATACACTATTTGATATACCCCGTATCAAATTTAGAAATCATTAAAAAGCCTTAATGCTTTATCCTTGATACTGAACATTGTCTCATCACGAGAATGGAACAAATAATTTAGTTGACAATGTTGAACCGTCATTAATGACTTTGTTTGATCTCCTTGAACCTAGATCTTGGGATCTCCAGTCTTCTAGGTAGAGTTACCGCCACTATGACTTGTTCTAGGCCATAGTCCCATTCCCCTTGATGATTTCTCAACTACATCTCTAGTTAGGCCTTTTGTAAGTGGATCCGACACATTATCACTTGACTTTACATAGTCAATCGTGATAATTCCTCTAGAGAGTAATTGCCTAACGGTTTTATGTCTTCGTCGTATATGACGAGATTTACCATTATACATAACGCTACCGACCCTTCCAATTGCCGCTTGACTATCGCAATGTATTCATATTGGTGCCAACGGTTTGGGCCAAAATGGAATATCTTCCAAGAAATTCCGGAGCCATTCAGCTTCTTCACCGGCTTTATCTAAGGCTATGAACTCAGCCTCCATTGTAGAGCGGGCAATACAAGTTTGTTTGGACGACTTCCAAGAAATTCCGGAGTCATTCAACTTCTTCACCGGCTTTATCTAAGGCTATGAACTCAGCCTCCATTGTAGAGCGGGCAATACAAGTTTGTTTAGACGACTTCCAAGATACCACTCCTCCACCAATAGTGAACACATATCCACTTGTGGACTAAGAATCAGTTGATCGGGTGATCCAATTTGCATCACAGTATCCCTCAATGACCGCATGATATTTACTGTAGTGCAAAGCAAAGTCCTAGGCATGTACTAAATACCCCAAAACTCGTTTCCTTGCCATCCAATGAGATTGACCTGGATTGCTCGTATATCGACTCATTTTACTTATAGCACAAGCTATATCTGGTCATGTACAATTCATGATGTACATTAAGCATCCCATTACACGAGCATAATCCAATTGTGATATGCTTTGGCATTTGTTCTTTGCTAATGCAAGATTCACGTCAATTGGAGTCTTTGCAACTTTAAAGCCCAAGTGCTTGAATTTTTCAAGTACTGTCTTAATATAATGAGATTGTGACAATGCCAGACCTTGAGAAGTCTTATGGATCTTAATTCCCAGAATTAAATCAGCAACTCCCAAGTCTTTCATATCAAACTCGCCCGTTAGCATGCGCTTAGTCGCATTTATATTGGCAATGTCATTACTCATTATCAGCATATCATCCACATATAAACAAACAATGAATATGTGATTTGGAACATTTTTAATGCACACACATTTATCACATTCATTTATTTTAAAACCATTTGACAACACTATTTGGTCAAATTTCGCATGCCATTGTTTGGGTGCTTGTTTTAGTCCGTAGAGGGACTTAACAAGTCTACATACCTTCTTTTATTTACCTAGAACCACAAACCCTTCAGTTTGTTCCATGTATATTTCTTCCTCCAAATCTCCATTTAAGAAGGCCGTCTTAACATCCATTTGATGAATTTCAAAACCATAAACTGCATCTAGCGCTACTAACGTTCGTATCGACGTAATTCTTGTAACTGGAGAGTATGTATCAAAATAGTCAAGACCTTCTCATTTTCTATACCCTTTGACCACAAGTCTTGCCTTAAACTTGTCAATAGTGCCATCATCTTTCATTTTCCTCTTAAAGATCCATTTAGAACCCAACGGTTTATTTCCAGGAGGAAGATCAACCAATTCCCATGTATGGTTGTTCAATATGGATTCTATTTCACTATTGACTGCCTCTTTCCAGAACAATAATTCCGAAGAAGATATAGCTTCTTTAAATGTTCGAGACTCATTCTCCAATAAGAAAGTCACAAAATCTGGTCCAAATGAAGTAGACGTTCTTTGACGTTTACTATGTCTTGGATCCCCCTAATTAAATGTGCTTCCTTTTGTTTCTTACCGAGGTCGTTTAGATCCTTCACTAATTGACTCACATTTCTTCTTATACGTATATATATTTTTAAAGAACTCAACATTATTTGATTCTATAACCGTATTATTATGGATGTCGGGATTTTTTGATTTATGAACCAGAAATCGATATGCTTAACTATTGGTCGCATATCCTATGAAAACACAATCAACGGATTTCGGTCCTAATTTTACCCTTTTGGGTTTAGGAACTTGCACTTTTTCCAAACACCCCCACACTTTAAAATAATTCAAGTTGGGCTTCCTTCATTTCTATTTTGCATATGGAATGGATTGTGTTTTGCTATGCGGTACTCGATTTAGTATCCGATTAGCAGTAAGAATGGATCCCCCCACAAGTTCTGTGGCAAACCAGAACTTGTCAACAATGCGTTCATCATCTCCTTTAATGAACGATTCTTTCTTTCCGCAATCCCATTGGATTGAGCATGTACGGGGCCATTATTTGATGAATAATTCCATATTCTAAACATGTTTCTTCAAAAGGAGATTCATATTCAACCACCCCTATCACTTCTTATCATTTTTATTTTCTTGTTAAGTTGCGTTTCAACTTCACTTTTGTATTGCTTGAATGCGTCTATTGCTTCATCTTTACTATTAAGTAAGTAAATATAGCAATATCGAGTACTATCGTCAATAAAAGTTATGAAATACTTCTTGCCACCGCGAGATGGTATTGACTTCATGTCACAAATATCTGTGTGAATTAAGTCTAAAGGATTTGCATTCCTTTCGACTGACTTATAATGATGTTTAACATACTTAGATTCCACACAAACTTGACATTTTGATTTGTCGCATTCAAACTTAGGCAATACTTTAAAAATAATCATTTTCCGCAAGGTTTTATAATTGACATGACCCAAACGTATATGCCATAATTCATTTGACTCAAGTAAGTATTACGAAGCTGAAATTTTATTATTATTTTCAACAACCCTTACATTCAGCTTGAAAAAGCCCTCAGTGAGGTAACCTTTTCCTACAAACATATCGTTCTTACTTATTACAACCTTATCGGATACAAATACACATTTAAAACCATTCTTAACAAGAAGTCCAGCAGAGACTAAATTCTTCCTAATCTCGGGAACATGAAGGCCGTTGTTCAAAGTCACCACTTTGCCGGAAGTCATTATCCTTCAATCTTGGCCTTTGCAGCATTTCCCATAGAAAACGTCTCTTGGGGTCCAACATGAGCATAAGTAGCAAAAGCTTCTCTAACAGCACAAACATGGTGAGTGACTCCAGAATTAATCCGCTACTCTTTAGGATTGCCCACCAAGTTGCATTCGGAAAGCATGACACACAAGTCATCAACATCATCATGCTTTTCAACCATGTTTGCTTGACCCTTCTTCTTGTCGTTCTTCGGAGCACGACACTCCGTAGATTTGTGTCCGACTTTTCCACAGTTGTAACAATTTCCATTGAACCGCTTCTTGCTTGGGTTGTTTTTGGGTCCAGAAGCCTTCTTCCTCTTTTTGTTATCTTCAACAATATTTGCTCCCATTATTGTTGAGTTTCCACGGCCTCTCTTGTTTGCAGCTTTATTGTCCTATTCTATTCTCAACCGAACAATGAGATCTTCAAGGGACATCTCCTTGCGTTTGTGTTTCAAATAATTTTTGAAGTCCTTCCACAACGGAGTCAACTTCTCAATCATCGCTGCTACTTGGAATGCTTCATTGATGACAAGACCTTCAATGAAAATTCTGTTAGTAAACTTAATAAAATTAATACTACCAACATTAGTATTAATTCTATTTATACCTTCAGCAAGGAGATCGTGAATAATTACTTGCAATTTCTGGACTTGGGTAATAACATACTTGTTATCTACTATTTTATAGTCCAAAAATTTAGCTGCAACGAATTTCTTCAACCCGGCATCTTCAGTTTTGTATTTCTTTTCAAGCGCAATCCACAATTCTTTTGACGTTTCCACGCCACTGTAGACATTATACAAAGCATCCTCCAGTCCGCTAAGAATAGAATTCTTGCACAGAAAATCAGAATGCTTCCACGCCTCAATCACGAGAAAGCGTTCATTCTCTAGAGTTTCATCTGGCAGAACAGGAGCCTCTTCCTTGATGAACTTCTGCAGACTTAAAGTAGTCAGATAGAAGAATATCTTTTGTTTCCACCGCTTGAAATCAATCCCGAAATTGTTTTCGGGTTTTTCCGCCGGTGCCAATGCTGCCGGTGTTGTTCGGCTTGTTGAAGCATTATTCATTGCTGCATTGGCAGTCACCATCCGAACATCTTGGTTTCCGTTGTCATTCGTCATTTCTGTAAAGGAATGACACAACGTTAAAATCACGCAGAATTTAATCTCCAATAGAGCAGAAACCACAAAGGTTTTAATCTCCAAAACAGTAAATATAACACAAATACAAAAAATATTAAATTCCTTAAGCTTGTTAGTAATCTGTATTTGTAAAATAATTGTGGAGATAATAAAATAATATTCAAACAGAAATGTAAACGAAAAAAAAAACAATCCGAGCCCACTGAATTCACTATATTTCCTTAAGAAATTTTATCCTCTCTTAGTACCCAAGGTTATGGATTATTTCCTCCCAGGATAGAACGAATTACACACTGGTGGAGTGGTACTTCAAACCCCAGTGTTTCAGCGAACACAAAGTTCGGTAGCAAATCACACTTACTGTTGCTTTCTTTGAAGTTAAAATATGCAGAAGAACGGAGGAGAACTCAGAAAATTCATATGGAAAATATGAGAGAATGAACTTGTATTTATAGCCAAAGTTGGGCTGAAATCTGAAGATGTGCAACTCTTCAGAATGACTGTTTTTGCAAAACGGTCATAGAATAAATGCCATAACATAAATGCCTATTTACTCAACAATAAAGAGGAAAAATTGAAGTGGGTAGTTAATTTTCTGTTACAAAAACATAAAAACTGAAAATTGGATAACAAAATTAGATTTAATATTAATATTTATTTTAATATTAATATTTTATTATTAAAACGAATATTTAATAACATTTCTATTAATATTTACTATTAATAAATAAATTTGATCCAAAAATTAATCAATCGATCATTTGACCAAATCGAAATCGAAATCCGAAGTCGTAGCCGAGCGAGCCGAGCGAGCGACAACGACGACGGCGGCGCGATGCTTGCCTTCTTCTCAACTCTTTATGAGCTAGAAGAAGATCAATTGCTTATATACCCATTAAAAACCTTTTCCTCTTTCCATATGAGACAATATCCCTTGTCAAGGAGAAAAACTCAAATATTTCATTTTCCCCTTCATTTCCCATTCACCATATTTTAAGCTTAAAACCCAACGCAAGCTTTAACCCGTACCCCTTAATCATAACTGTATGATATTTAACGAGTTCATTGTTTGCGTTAATCGAAGCGAGGGACTACCATTAGTGATCCCTCAAAAAATTCATTTGTCCATATTGACATCTTAAATTCTTTTTCCCTAAAAGAGTTTACTTTCCATTTTTTCGAACACAATTTCTTGCATTTGTAGGCTAAGGGAAAGCATCTGCATCTAAATCGGTATTATAACTATAAACAGAAAATCTTTTAGCCACTACTTTCTTGCCTAAAAATCATCAGCTTTTCCGGGAATAATCTTACCTTATTTTTCTCACAAGTCAATCATAAAACTAGCTCATGGTATATAAGGTATGTATAAATATCAAATATTAAATCGCTTTTGCTTCTTCACATATTTAATTTTGAGCTTTCATCGTGAAAATCTTGGCTCCGCCCGCTACTAATGCCATAAAAGTGACACGACTACAGAAATTAATTTAAACAAAAAATTGATCGTCGAAGTCATTGGTTTTGTTTCCATTCATTTTACAAAAGACAATTCATCCTCAAATCTAAAATCCACACGTTTCCATAAATTAAACTAATGTGAATATTTAATAAAATTATTTCTTCCGTCAGAAAAATAACTTTATATATATATATATATATATATGAAAACCACATAAAAATACTAAATTTATATAAAATGTTAGTATTAATTATATGATAAAAAGTAAACAACAACTTCAGCAAAGAAAAAAAACCCGTAAACAATTCAAAGACCATTTGATTTCTCAATAGGAATCTAGTCAGATAAAATGGGACAAATAGAATAGTAATTTTGGAGGATGATTGTTATAATTTGAATGGCATAAATGTTAGAATAACAGGACCAATTCATACAGGCCCATACGTCTCTGAAGATGAAATAGACCCAGGCCCACACACTTAACAAATTTACAGCTTTATAATGTTATTGTATCAATAGCCTCAAATGTAATAGATAGCCATTTTTTATTGTTTAGTTCAAATAAACAAACAAGGGTTAAGTTGTAGAGAGATATTATTGAATATACAAATTCATTTTCATCTTTATATTTTGGCTCTCTAGAACATTCGATCAAGGGTTTTTCTTCGGAAGAAATTCATGGATTCCTCCCCATTTATCTTCATTTTAACATGGTAACAGAGTGAATCCTGGTGATTATTGCTCTAATCAGAGTTTTCATTGGAGAGATTATCGGAAATCTTCAAGTTCTTTGATTCCGACGATTTCGAGGGCTTTCTCATTTTTATTTCGATTCGGAGTATTCGACTGGGTTTTTTCTTTCAAATATCTCATTCAACGAGTCCTATGGAGATTCCGAGTCATCCTCACTGATCGATTTTACAACAAATTACCTCATGAAGATCAACTCGGAAACTAGGGTTTTCTGTCATCGTCAATCTTCGCATGCGGTGACATTCTTCTAAACCTATCTCTTTGAGTTTTGTAGTTGATTAGTTTAGATATTGAATTGTAGAAATCATGACTCTGAATAATGATTCAGCTGAGCATTCTGGTTTTTCAACAACATCAGTCCTCGATCCCTTTCATCCTCTTTATCTTCACCCTTCTGATATTCCAGGAAACATGTTAGTGTCCATGCCCTTTGCTGGCACATGGTTTGGGGATTGGAAGGAAGGGATGCTCATTTCTCTGTCTGTAAAGAATATGGTCCAATTAATTGTTGGATCTATAATTGAACCTACAACTAATTCTCTCTTATATCATCATTGGCAACGATGTAATAATATGGTTAAATCATGGATAATGAATTTACTCTCTAAGGACATAGCCAAAATAATCCTTTATTATAAAACTGCTAGAGAAGCTTGGAATAATCTTGTTGAAAGATATGGTGTTGCTAATATTTCCCAATATTACAGCCATCAACAATCTATTTCTTCTACATTTCAAGGATCATATGATATTGCCACCTATTATACTAAACTCAAAGAATACTGGGATGAAATATATACAACCTCTTAAGGAAGGCCTTGTACATGTCGTGCCATGCATGAATTCAGTGAGGCACAAAAACTCATTCAGTTCCTATTAGGGTTAAATGAGACTTACTCCACTGTAAAGAGCAACATTTTAATGATGAGTCATGTTCCAAGTGTGGAGAAGGCATATTCCATTTTGATCAGAGATGAGAAGCAAAGGGAAATTAATTCTGGTTCTCAAATTTTTTCTTCTGATTCCACTTCTTTCATAAACAATTCCAGTTCCAATTCTGGTCCTAATCAACCAAATACCACAAGAAATTTTACTCAGAGAGTGCATTTTGAGCCTAAGAGAACCACACTATCTTGCAAGTATTGCAAAAAGCCTGGTCACACTATAGACAAGTGCTACAAGCTACATGAATTCCCACAAGATTTTAAAGGAAAAAAGGCTGCTGCCTGTGTCCAGATTGAGTCAACAGATCAGACTTCACCCAAGCCTGATTCACCCCAAACTGAAGACATTCTACATGGGTTTTCTAAGGAATAATATGCTCATCTTATGTCTCTGTTCCATCAAATGCAGATGTCTTCTCCAAATCAGTAGTCTACATCCCAAGACTCTCCAATCTATGCAAATTTTGCAGGTGGCATGACAATCCGGTTAGTAGGTTATATGGTTATCTTGTATGTCATGCTAGCCATAACAATTTCAGCTCTTGGATCCTAGATTCAGGAGCAACCAATCATATGACACCTCATAAAGATCTACTTCATGATATACAACCTTTAATTTCTTCTTCCCTTGTTACTTTACCAAATGGATATAAAGTAAAAGTTACTTCTTTTGGATGTCTTTCCCTATCCTTTAGTATCATTTTAACTAATGTACTATTGGTACCTTCTTTTCATTATAACTTAATTTCTATACACCAACTTCTTTCCCAACTCAAATGCTATGCACTTCTTACTAATCTTTCATGTTGGTTACATGGCCCTTCTCTGAAGTGGCCATGGGAAATTGGTAAGGTTGAGCATGAACTATACATTCTGAGATTGTCATCTCATGGTAATTGCTGCAGCAGATCCTTCTCAAGCAAATGCCTGTCCAATTTCTTCTTTTCCTAAGTCTGATTCAATTCCTGTTTTTCCTGTTCATGATTTTGTAGTTGATATTTCTAATGTTGTTTCAATTGCTTGTAACTCTAGTTCTATTAATAAAAATGATATACTTTGGCATCAAAGAATGAGACATATTCCTTTTGTAAAAATGGTTTCTATTCCTCACTTGTCTGACAAATTTTCTTCTAGAAAATCTTTCACTTGTACTATATGTCTAATGGCTAGACAACAAAGGCTACCATTTCCTGAAAGCTCCTTACATTCTAACAGAACTTTTCAACTTGTACACATTGACCTATAGGGGCCTTACCACACTACTACATACAATCGATTCAGATATTTTCTGACCATTGTAGATGACTACAGTAGCGTCACCTTGACACATCTCCTTTCTTGTAAAAGTAATGCATTTTCCATCATCAAATCTTTTATTGCCATGATGTCTACACAATTTCATGATTCTATTGAAACCATCAGAACTGATAATGCATTTGAACTAGGATCTGCTCATTCACATGCTTCATATCTCACTTCTCTTGGCATTTCACATCAAACTTCTTGCCCACACACTCCTCAACAAAATGGCATAGTGGAAAGGAATCATAAACATTCGTTAGAGACTGCTAGGGCTCTTCTTTTTCAATCCAAACTACCTACCAAATATAGGGAAGAATGTGTCCTTACTGCAACTTACCTCATCAACAGATTTCCTTCCACTGTTCTTTCTAACAAAACACCATATGAATTATTACTTGATCATCCTCCTAACTATGATCACCTCAGATCATTTGGATGCCTGGCATATGCAACTGTTCCCTATCCTTCCAGGGATAAACTACAATCTAGAGTTATTACTCTATCTTCCTGGGTTATGGTTTTAATAAAAAAGGTTACAAGTTGCTGAAGTTAGGAACAAAGTCTATGTTCTATTCCAGGGATGTCACCTTTGTTGAGCATATTTTCCATCTACTTCTACACCTTCTGGTTTCTTTCCTTCTTCTACTTCTTCCTTTCCTGATTACATCACTCCTAACACTGCTCCAACTTCTACCTCTTCACCATTTCCCTATTCTGATCCTGCTTCTACCCATTCTTCACATCTTCAAACTTTTGATCCTGCTACTGATACTGCTTCACCTTTTCATTCTTCTATTTCCTCTCCTAAACCTGGTTCTGTTCCTTCACACAATATTACACACAATAGACAAATTCTTATTTCTACTCCTTACTCATCTCTTCCTTTAAGAAGATCATCTAGGCCTACAATCACTCCTAACCACCTTAAGGACTACATTTGCTATGTTGTGCCTCCCACTAATTCTATCATTTCTTCATCTTCCTCTCAATCTACTCCACCTACCACTTTACTTGAACCTTCTTTCTACCATCAAGCTACCTCTAATCCTGCCTGGCGAGAGGCAATGTTGAAAGAATTCCAGGCCTTGGAGTCTAATCAAACTTGGGATATTGTTCCTTTACCACATGGCAAGAAGTCCATTCCTTGCAAATGGGTGTATAAGATTAAGCAAAAATCTGATGGTAGCATTGAGAGATATAAAGCCAGGTTGGTCATTAGGGAGGATACACAACATGCTGGTGTTGATTATTTTGAAACATACTCACCAGTAGTAAAGTTCACTACCATTAAATGTCTACTTGCTTTGGCTGCCAAAATTTCTTGGCCTGTATACCAGCTTGATGTGAACAATGCATTTTTACATGAGGATCTTTCTGAGGAGGTGTATACATGAAAGTTCCCCTTGGCCTCACTATCTCTTCTTCTTTTTCTGGTCCTCCTTTGGTATGCAAACTCAAGAAATCATTGTATGGTCTCAAACATGCATCAAGACAATGGTTTGAAAAATTGTCTAATGCTCTCACTTCAATGGGATATTCCTCTAGCCTTAATGACTACTCATTATTCTCTAAAATCACTTCCAACTCCAGTGTTTTCATTGCTGTTTATGTGGATGATATATTGTTGGTGGGCAATGATACCTTTGAGTTGGACTCTATCAAATCATTTTTAGACAACCAATTAAAGATCAAAGATTTGGGTTCTGTTCACTATTTTCTAGGTCTTGAGGTTTCTCATCTGCCCCAAGGATTGTTGGTTAATCAGAATAAGTATATCAAGGAGCTCCTTACTGAGTGATGTTTTATATGTCAATACCACACAAGAAGGGGGAGGGGGGGGAGTGATTTGTGTGGTGTCCAATTTTCGAGTGTAGTCTCTATAGAAGAACTAGGTTCTTCTAGGTGTTCCAACTTCTACAGTTTGCGGAAAGGTAATTGCAGAAATAAAAGAACACATCAATTTTACGTGGAAAACACCTGGATCAAAAGGTGAAAAAACCATGACCTACTTCCCAGTAGGATTTCCCAAACTCTTCACTATGACAATGAGCCAAACAACATTTACAAAATAAACTCTTTTGTAAACCTAAGGACTAACTCTAATCCCTTTGTGGCAAACTAGCCTCTAGCTAATTGCGACAAACTTCAAGTTAACTCTAACTTGAATATTGTGTACCTATTACAATTGCTTCTAGATAAAGCTAAAAGATACAATTTGTAATCACCTACTACAAACAACTAGACTCAAAAGACAACAGATGGAACTGGTTCTTCGAGCTGGTTCAAGTAGCTTTTGAGTCGCACAAGGATTCTTCACATGAACTGCTTGCAAAATTGATTTGGTAATTTTGCTTTCAATTTTTGTTTCACTTTTGTGTATGTGCGCAACTATTCAGCAAGAATACTTCGACAATTTATAGAATCAGTAGTTGAGATGTTGATGTACAATTCTGATGCAACTCTTCCTTGGTGGATGAGTTTGAGTCTATCTCAACTTCCTTGATATTCCTTTATCTTGATTCTGTCCTACTTGAATACGAATTCCATATCCCTATCAATTTGCAATCTTTTCGCTTAGGAGATAACTCTTTAATTCAGAGATGATGTTTATCTCCTGCGCATGGACTCTTCTCGTGCCATCTAGTCTGCTTGTCTATGTTTGCCCTGATGGACCTGGTTCAACTGTGTTGGCATTTGTCATTCTTCAAAACCATGCAGTGACTTGATTCAACAAATTCCCCCTTTTTGATGATGACAAACTCTGTGCTTAAACCTGTAAACACTTCAATCCAATATAGACACTTTTTATAGTATTAAGCATTTTTCATTGAGAAACCAGTTCATTAGGTTATAAACATCACAATCTTTGAAAAGCACACATCTTCCCCCTTTTGGCATCATCGAAAAGTTGCAAAATGATAAACTTACCAGAATTATAAAAATTACTCATGGCCATTGAGGCAACTGCAGGTGCAAATCATGAATTAATCATCAAAAGAAACCAAGAAATGTAAGCTATGTAAGAAACTGAGAAAACGTCAATAACATAATAGCAAAATTCATTGATTGGATAATTGTTCAAGCACCATACACAAAAAGAAATAAGAACAGCCACAATCCATGAGCAAAAACAAAAAAAACAGAACAGAATCAGACAATCCCAAACTGGGTCATAGAGGAGTTTTTGGAGGCACTGGACACCTAAGGCTGGGAAGGGGTAGAGGTTGTGTTCTTGGATTGAATAAGGGAGAGCATATGTTGCAGAACACCCTCATTATTCTCCTTTTCCTTAGCTAATTCTGCTTTGAGAGCATCCCGCTCAGCTTCAACCTTTGTAAGGCGAGTTTTCAAACGAAGGATCTCAGCATCCTTGACCTCGCCTTCATGCAAAAGCGTCCTGACTTTTCTATTAACAGACCTTATCCTAGATGAACCAGGTTCATCCTCAGGAATATTCACAATGTAGTCACAGGTCAGTAGTGTGTTTTTCCCAAAATGGTCCTTAACAGTCTCCATTTCAGCCTTCTTCACTTGCACCTTGAAGTGAGCAAGCACAACAGTTAGGATAAACCCATAAGGTATAGCATGCGCCTTGGATCCATTCACAACCCTGTCCAGGAGTTGGATGATGAAAGCAGGCCAATTGATTTGTTTACCACTGTACAAGCACTCAATGAGGGTGAGATCCATATAGCTTGCAATGTGCCTTTGCTCTTTCCTAGGCAGTAAGCACTTGATCACAAACTCAAAGAGCAATTTGTGTTGAGGCCTTATCTCACTCTTAAACACTTCCCTAAGCTCCAGCTCTTGCTCATTCTCACAGAAAAATCTTGTGATTTGAAGGGCTGAAGGCAATCCATCCAAACTAGGCCACCTCTGCCTGGTGTAGTCATCATACCCCTCAGATGGGATATGCAGTATGTCCCCCAGTTCCTTTGCATCAAAAGAAATCTTGACTCCATAACCTTAGTAGACACCCTTCCATATTTAACCTCTGCATTGGACATAAACTCCACCAACTCATTCCTAGCCAGCCTGCTATCAAGATGAAGGACCATGTCCTTCCAACCCTGCACATCCAAAGTATCTACTAGAAAAATCATCCCAGACTCCTCAAGGTCCCTAAAAAGCTTCCCTTTCAGAATAGTACGCTTCCCAAACTTCGTGAGTTTGTCTGTCTCTTGATCAGACACTTCTGCTTCCTCTCCACTCCATTCAACATCCTCAATGATCTTTACTTTCTTTGATTTAGACCTGGTCCTCTTGGCAACTGTTGAGGGTTTGGCAGACACAGACGCTGACTTCTTGGAAGAAGTCTCGACCTTCTTGGGATTTGGTGTCTCAACCTCAACTTTTGCCGGTTGTTCCTCTTGATGGACCATGTCCATCTCATCATCATCAACCTGAACTGCCTCAATAGGCTTCACAACTTTTGCCTTTTCCTTGGCAGCTTTCTTCTTCTTGCTCTCTCTCAGAGATTTCTCCATTTCTTTTTCACTTTGCCTGACAGTGCTTCTAGTAGCACGGCTGTTAGGGGCAGGAGCATCAACAGTTGAAGAGGCCTTTCTCTCTTGGTTGGGACTGGAGTATCAGCTTTCTTGGATTTGGGGGATCTCTTCTTCTTAGGTTTGTCGGTTTCCCCCAACGTTTTCATCAAGTCAACTAGAGTTTCTTCAACGGATGAACCAGGTTCATCCACTGCATGTTGTAGACTTTCCAGTCCTGCTGCTTCTTCCCCAGAGTTTCTTCCCCCTACGTCCTTGACACCCTCCTCAGCGATCACAGGAGCGGGGCCACTGATTGCCAGTGTGGCACCTTCCTTCCCGTTTCCCCTTTCAGAACTCCCTTCTCCCTCTCTCTCTCTGTCTTTTCCCAACTTTCCTTCTCTTATCAGGTATTTCAACATCTACTATAGACCCAATCAGAACAAACCTATTTTCAGCCATTTCAAGTTCAGACCCAATTTCAGGGGTTACCTTCTCAGTATCAGATGAACCTGTTGCTTCTTCCTCATTTGCAGATTTGAAACACTCGCTTGAATTTTTCAGAATCTTGGGACTGGCTAGCCTGAAGTTTTTCATTCAATTTCCTGGAAAGAGAACCAGATGCAACTATTTTTCTGGCTAGCATTTCACTCGACGTTTTATGGGGGCTGGAGTAGGGCTTGGTGTAACGACTGGAGCTGTTTGGGGTGAAGGAGTGGGTTCAGGAATGGGTTCTGGAACTTGAGTGTTTTGAGGGGTTGAAGAACTTGATGAAGATTGTGAGGAGGAGCTGTGTTGTGATGGAGAATTTGAACCAGTGTCTTCAAGAGCGACACTGTTTTCAGGGGTGGTTGATGAGGATGTGGCTGGGGGTGGTGTGGAAGACATGGTTATGAAGATTTGGAGAGAAGAATATTTTGATCACTTTGGTTGATAGGAATGATGAACTAGGTTCGACGGTTATGCTTTTTGAAGAAGAGAGAATTAGGGATTAGAGAGGTAATGATGACTTTTTAAAGATGTGGTTAATAAATGCACAACGGGCTTAATTCTTGGTCAAGTGGAAGTCTAATCGTTGCAGGAGTGTAAGTAGATTAGACGGTTATGACTCCCTGCAATCTAGGCTAATTAAGTTTCGATTGGACTCTTTGGAACATGTTCATTTTGGGATAAGTACTGATGATTTGAAATGAACCAAATATAGATAGAGTCCTGCTCATGTGTGACTATAATTATTTCAATAAGTGTATAGTGATGAGCACGTACCTTATCAGTCAGATGAACCAGCAACGATGAACCAGATTCATCGTGTTAGAGTCTCTAGTTTTGGCCTCAATTTACAAAAATAGAAAAATATCATTAGTAACCAAAGAGTCGTATTAACACATGTCATGAGAGTATGGCATTAAAGACATGAAACTGAGCAATGATTAATCTGGTAAGTTACCTATTTCAGTGTTTCTAGCCAACAATTTTTTTTCCGTTTTTGTTTTTCAATTAGGTGATCTTAATCATCCTTAATTCTAACATGTTTCTCTCAAAATGCTCTCTACTTAGTGCTTTAGTAAAGATATCTGTAATTTGTTTGTCAGTGGCACATAATTCGATTGAGATCATCCCCTTTTCATAATTATCTCTTAGGAAATGGTGTCTGACATCTATGTGCTTGGTTCTCTTATGATGAACCGTGTTCTTCGTCATACTAATGGCACTAGTGTTGTCACAGAAAATAGAAATACATCCAACCTCTATACCAAAATCCATGAGTTGTTTCTTGATCCATAGCAACTGAGCACAGCATGAGTCTGCAACCACATATATAGCCTCAACAATAGACAAGGCTACTGAGTTTTGTTTCTTGGTGGCCCAAGACACAAGGCAAGAGCCCAAAAAGTGAGCCATGCCTGAAGTACTTTTCCTGTCAACCAGGAAACCTGCATAATCTGCATCAGCATATCCTACAAGGTCGAAATTACTACCTTTAGGATACCAAAGGCATAAGTCAGAGGTGCCTTTCAAATATCTCAGAATTCTCTTCACTGCAGTTAGATGGGACTCCTTTGGATTTGCCTGAAATCTAGCACACAACCCTACACTGAACACAATGTCAGGTCTGCTAGCAGTGAGATATAATAAAGACCCAATCATCCCTCTGTACAACTTTCGATCAACGGATGAACCAGGTTCATCCACATCTAATTTTGTAGCTGTGGAAATGGGGGTGTCTATTTCTTTTGAGTCTTCCATTTTAAATCTTTTGAGAAATTCTTCACATATTTTTGTTGATGGATCATTGTTCCGTTTGAGTTTTGTTAATTTTCAAGCCTAAAAAGAATTTTAGCTCACCCATCATAATCATCTCAAACTCACTCCCCATAAACTTGGAAAATTCCTTACTCAATTTTTCAGAAGTTTCCCTAAATATGATATCATCTACATATATTTGCACTACCAGGAGATCCTTACCTCTTTCCTTTACCTCTTTGTAGTCATGTTCTAGCAGAAATTTAGATAGCCGCTCATACCATGCTCTTGGTGCTTGTTTGAGTCCATACAAAACCTTGTCAAGTTTATACACATGGTCAGGTGTCTCCTTGCTTTCAAATGCTGAAGGCTGTTTGAAAACTTCTTCCTTTAGGTAGCCATTGAGGAAAGCACTTTTTACATCCATCTGGTGGAGAGTGAATTCCATGTGGGCAACAAATTCTATAAGAAGCCTGATTGCCTCCAGTCTTGCCACATGAGCAAAGGTCTCATCATAGTTAATTCCCTCTTCTTGACTATATCCTTGGACAACCAGTCTAGCCTTATTTCTTGTAACCGTTCCATCTTCATCGAGTTTGTTCCTGAAGACCCACTTCGTGCCAATCACTGATCTATATAGTGGTTTGGGTACCAAGTGCCAAACTTGACTTCTTTCAAATTGATTTAGCTCTTCTTGCATGGCATTTACCCAGTCAGCATCCTGTAAGGCTTAAGCAATGTTCTTTGGTTCGATCAAAGATAGAAAACCATCAAACGCACACAGATTTTTCAAGGAGGATCTGGTTTTGATTCCAGATGTCAAGTCTGTTATGATGTTCTCAAGGGGGTGAGAAATTTGATATCTGTGTGGTTTGAGCACCAATTGTTCACGACTTGATGATCCCATGGTGTCTTGTCGTTGTGGAACAAGATCAGGGCCAAGTTCCAGTGTAGTTTGCTGTTGAGTTCCCCCTGTCATGTTGCTTGGAGTAGTTGGACCTAGTCCCACCTGTTCCATCTTCCATATTTGCTCCAGTTTGTTCACTGCTTCTGACCAGTCCAAGCTCCTCATCTTGTGGTTCCTGTCTCTCAGAGAGAGTGTTAGTTTCATAAAAAACAACATTCACACTCTTTTCTACACACATAGTTCTTTTATTATATACTTTATAAGATTTGCTATGTGATGAATATCCCAAGAATACTCCCTCATGACTTCTGGGGATCAAATTTACATAGGGAGTCTTTATCGTTGTTGTGCACAAAGCACTTGCATCCAAAATCCCTAAGGAGGGATATGTTGGGATTTCTCCCTTTAAGTAATTCCTAAGGAGTTTTCTCTACCAGTGGTCTGGTCATGCATCTATTTACTATGTAGCACGCAATGTTTATTGCTTCTGCCCAGAAGCTATGGGGTAGTTTTCTAGAAAGAAGCATGATTCTAGCCATATCTTCAAGAGTTCTGTTCTTTCTTTCAACAACCCCATTTTGCTGTGGGGTTCTAGGGGCAGAGAAGTTGTGATTTATGCCATGTTCATCATAGAATTCAGCAAACTTTGCATTTTCAAATTCAGTACCATGATCAGATCTAATTGATGCTAGTTGATTTCCTAACTGTTTTTGAGTTTTTCTAACAAATGAAGTAAACATATCAAATGCTTCATCTTTAGATGTCATAAACAAGGTCCAAGTGAACCTTGAGTAGTCATCAACTAGCACCATTACATATTTCTTAACACCTTTGCTCAGAGTTCTCATAGGACCACATAGATCCATATGAACCAGTTCCAACGTCCTGGTGGTACTGGCCAGTTTCTTGCTTTTGAATGAGGATCTTACTTGCTTCCCCCTTGCACATGCCTCACAAACTTTGTCTTCCTTGAAATTAATGTTAGGGAGCCCTACCACTAAGTCATTGGAGACTAATTTGTTAAGCTGATTTATACTAGCATGACCAAGTCTTTTGTGCCAAAGGAGGGGATCACTGTCCAACACACTTAAGCAAGTGAGTTCATTTTCTGATAGTGTGGACATGTCTATGACATAGATGTTATTCACTCTTTTTCCCTGCAAAACAATCTTTTCAGTGAGCAAGTTAATCACAAAATATTTTGTGGAAGTGAATGCCACCAGGTTAGCTCTGTCACACAATTGTGACACACTGATCAGGATATATTTCAAGCCATCTATCAAGTACACATTCTCAATGGAACGTGTGTCATCCTTACCTACCTTACAAACCCCAATAATTTCATCTTTCTTTCCATTTCCAAAGGAGACATTTCCTCCTTTGAGGTTTTCAAGTGAAATGAATTGTTCCTCGTTCCCTGTCATATGTTTTGAGCAACCGCTGTCTAAGTACCAAATTTGGTTGTTTCCTCTCACTTGAACCTACAATAAGAAATCAAGGGTTAGTCTTAGGGACCCAAACTAGTTTGGGTCCTTTTCTATGAGAGAAAGGATAAATCAATCTTTTTCTGGACCAATTTGGTAACCAGTTTTTCTTTCGTACAAAACTTTCATTTCTTCGACTGGCCTGCTCTTTTGCAGTACTTTCAATTTTGTAGTAGCCAATCTTACCACAGTGGGTGCAGATTTTATTCTCCGGAAGAGTGAGATACTTGCTTTTGGGATCCCATTTGGGCATTTGACTCCCAAAGCCAAGTCCTCTTCTGTTGCTACTATGAATTTCTTGAAGCCATGTCAAGGCATCAGAGGATTTATTCCATTTGCAAATTCGATCTAATTCATGTTTGACTTTACCAAGTTCTTCTTTTAGTACCCTTATATGTTCATCTTATGCTTTAGTTTTCCCACATTTTCTTCTAACATGATTTGAGAATGATCAACAATATTTTTTCTAGTTCCTAGTTTCAGTTTTAAATTTTCAGATTTTAGCTCTAGGATCTTAGTTTCGAGTGGATGAGCATGGTTCTTCAAGGCAGTGTTTTCCTTTTCAGATTCACTTACCCTGATTTCCAGGTTCTTGCAATTTGCTTTTAACATTACACACTCTTTAGACATTTGTTCTTTCTCTTTGTTTGTTTCTTCGGAATCATCCATGAAATCAAGTAGCAACTCAGAGAATTTTTCTTTAGATAGGAACTTTATCTTGTTTTTGAGATGGGATATACTTACCTCAGGTTCTTCATATGATTCCTTATCTGATTCACCAATTTCCATGAGTGTCTGTTCTTCATTCTCACCATATTCTGATTCTTCATCTGAACTTTTCCCCCAAGCAACAACCATAGCTTTTGTTGTGGTTTTCTTGGGTTGGACCAGTTCCTTCTTCCTGTTCCTTCGTTCGGATCTCTACCTTTTCCATTCTACTTCCCACCGAGGACAGTTCTTGATGTGGTGGTCAGTCTTTCAACATTTGTAGCATCCCTCGTTGGTTGGACTTTCTGGAGCTTTTGCTTTGTTGTAGTTTCCACCTCTTGAGATGCCCTTTTTCCTTATGAGGAAGTTTATGAATTCCTTAGTGATCATGGCCATCTCATCTTCCTCCAGATCTGCTCCTTCAGTGATTCGCAATGCTAGACTTCTTTCCTTCTTAGGAGCATCCATTTTCATTGTCTGCCTTCTAAGTTCGTAGGCAGTGAGGTTCCCAATCAGCTCGTCCAACCTGAGGGTTGCCATGTTTTTGGATTCCTGAATAGTAGTGATTTTGCTTTCCCAGGAAATTGGTAAGACCCTTGTCAGGATCTTCTCCACCCTGTCCTCTTCAAGAATGAATCTTCCACGAGACTTGAGTTCATTTGTCAGTGTTGTGAACCTCGTGTACATCTCTTGGATTGTCTCTCTTTCTTTCATAGTGAAGTTTTCATACTGGGAGTATAGTAGAGTACCTCTTGATCTTTCCACTTGAGGTGTTCCTTCGCGGGATACTTGCAAGGTATCCCAAATTTCTTTGGCAGTGGTGCAACTTTGAATCCTACTATACTCGTCTGGACCAAGTCCACAAACTAGCCACTTTTTGGCCTTAGCATTTTTCTCCCACTTCTTCAAATCCTCAACAGTGCAGTCAACTCTAGTCTTTGGCACATCTACTCCTTCAGCAGTCTTCTTCATGGTGGCTAAAGGACCATCAGTGACTATGTCCCAGAGTTCATAGTCTTCTCCAATCAGGTGATCCTTCATCCTATTCTTCCACCAAGAGTAATACTGGCCATTGAAGAGTGGTGGCCTTGCAGTTGATTGTCCTTCCCAGTTTTGAGGTAGTGCACTCATTTTGATCTTTTTCCAAGGTGTTAGCCTCTTCAAGGATAACCCACTTTGATACCAATTGATGTTTTATACGTCAATACCACACAAGAGGGAGAGGGGGGATGATTTGTGTGGTGTCCAATTTTCGAGTGCAGTCTCTATAGAAGAACCAGGTTCTTCTAGATGTTCCAACTTCTACAGTTTGTGGAAAAGTAATTGCAGAAATAAAAGAACACAACAATTTTACGTGGAAAACACCTGGCTCAAAAAGTGAAAAAACCACGACCTACTTCCCAGTAGGATTTTACCAAACTGTTCACTATGACAATGAGCGAAACATCATTTACAAAATAAACTCTTTTGTAAACCTAAGGACTAACTCTAATCCCTTTGTGGCAAACTAGCCTCTAGCTAATTGCGACAAACTTCAAGTTAACTATTACTTGAATACTGTGTACCTATTACAATTGCTTCTAGATAAAGCTGAAAGATACAATTTGTAATCACCTACTACAAACAACTAGACTCAAAAGACAACAAATGGAACTGGTTCTTCGAGCTGGTTCAAGTAGCTTTTGAGTCGCACAAGGATTCTTCACATGAACTGCTTGCAAAATTGCTTTGGTAATTTTGCTTTCAATTTTTGTTTCACTTCTGTGTATGTGCGCAACTCTTCAGCAGGAATACTTCGACAATTTATAGAATCAGTAGTTGAGATGTTGATATACAATTCTGATGCAACTCTTCCTTGGTGGAAGAGTTTGAGTCTATCTCAACTTCCTTGATCTTCCTTTATCTTGATTCTGTCCTACCTGAAAACGAAGTCCATCTCCCTATCAATTTGCAATTTTTTCACTTAGGATATAACTCCTCAATTCGGAGATAATGTTTATCTCCTACGCATGGACTCTTCTCGTGCCATCTAGTCTTCTTGTCTATGTTTGCCCTAATGGACCTGGTTCAATTGTGTTGACATTTGTCATTCTTCAAAACCATGCAATGAGTTGATTCAACATTGAGTTTCATTATGATTCTGCCTCTCCTGTTGTTAGACCATTGGACATGTCTATCAAGCTTACTCCCACTTCTGGTGATCCATTGCCTGATGCTTCCCTTTATAGAAGGCTTATAGGGAAGCTCAACTTTCTTCAACACACAAGGCCTGATATTTCTTTTTCTGTTCACCACCTAAGTCAGTTCCTCAATGCTCCTCGAACTGCTCATATGCAAGCTGGATTATATGTTTTTAGATACTTGGTTAAGGATCCGGCTAGGGATATTCTCCTTAACAATAATCAAGATTATTCAGTTGTTGCTTATTCAGACTCTGACTGGGCCGGGTGTCCTTCTTCTAGGAAGTCTGTAATTGGTTATTAAGTCACTCTAGGGGGAAGTCCTATTACTTGGTAGTCTAAGAAACAACCTACAGTGCCATTATCTTATGCAAAGGCTTAATACAGGGCTCTTAGAAAGACTGTTGCTGAGCTTACTTGGCTTGTTAGGCTATTGGCAGACTTGGGACTTTCTATTTATGCTCCAATTTTGTTGTACTGTGATAACAAGTTAGCTATTAGCATTGCCAAAAATCCTTTTTCTCATGAGAGGACCAAGCATATTGAGCTTGACTGTCCTTTTGTCCGGAAAAAACTTGCTAGTGGTCTCATATCTCTGCATTATATTTCTGTTGAATCTCAATTGGCAGAAATTTTTACAAAACCCCTAACAAGCATTCAACATTAGGCTCTATTATCCAAGCTGGGAGTGTTTTCTCCCTCCAGCTTGAGAGGGTGGGGGTGGGGTGTTAGAATAACATGCCCAAATGTCTCTGAAGATGAAATAGACCCAGGCCCACACACTTGACAAATTTACAACTTTATAATATTATTGTATCAATAGCCACAAATGTAATAGATAGCCATTTTTTATTGTTTAGTATAAATAGACAAATAAGGGTTAAGTTGTAGAGAGATATTATGAATATAGAGATTCATTTTCATCTCTATATTTTGGCTCTAGAACACTTGATCTAGGGTCTTTCTTCGAAAGAAATTCATGGATTCTTCCTCGTTTATCTTCATTTTAACAATAAATGCATATATGTATGTACTAAGAACTTAGGGATCGTTTGGTAGGATATATAAGAATAGTAATATGGTGTATTAATAATTCTGAGATTATTTCTTATCGACTGTTTAGTAGGATTACCAGACTCTATGTAGTAGAGTATCTAAAATTTCTTTCACGTGTCAAGAAAGTTTATTAAGTGACAGAGATGGATATATTTAAGTGAAGAACGTCTTACATATGGATTAATACATATGCATCAAAACTGATATGCATATTGGATTTGCACTTACCCAATTTTCTCATGTCAACACTAGAAATTGGACCTAAACTTTTTATGGTGCACGTACAATATCATACAAATATGTGATGACCCTATAGGTCTTTTGAGTTTTAGCCTTTATTCCCATGTTATGAGACCTCGATTAGCTCCGTTTACGTTTGTCTATTTGCGTATGCAGTCCGTGTCTTATTCTGGAAAGTTTTTATGTGAAAAATTGAAGAAAGTCTGAATTTTTGCCTTAAAATGGTTTGAGTTTACTACGGTCAATATTTTATATAAACGGACCCGGATCGGTATTGTGATGATCTCGGTGGGTCTGTATCATGATTTAGGACTTGGACTTGTGCCCGAAATTGAATTCGGAAGTCTCTAACTTGTTTTGACGTGATTTCTTGAAACCTAGCATTTGAAAGTTTGAAAATTTACTAAGTTTGACTGTAAGTTAAATTCTTAGATAACGGATTTAGATTTTGATATTGAAACTTGAAATAGGTCCGTATCGCTATTTGAAACCTGTCTGCAAAATTTGGTTCAATTTGGAATTGATTTGACATGATTTGGACACTTAAATGTAATTCTAGTGTTCTTGAGTTTTACTTTGAAATTTCAAATTTTTTGAGGGTTGATTTGTTGATTTAGATGTTATTTTAGTGATTTGATTGAATGAGCAAGTTTTTATGATGTTATTACACTTGTGTGCATGTTTGGTTTCGAGCCCGAGGGGCTCAGGTGAGTTTCAGACATGTTTCAGATGAGTTTGGTAAGTGTGAAGATAGCTGGTGCACTTCTGTTGCTGGTGTTCTCTTGCAGATATCGCAATTGCGAGCCTCGCTTTTGCGAACAAGAGTTCACATTTGCGAGAAGGGCCTGGGATCGGGTAACCTTGCATTTGCAAGGAAATAGTTCGCAATTGCGAACAGCTCTGGATCGCATTTGCGATCACCTGGTCGCATTTGCGAGGCATGGCAAACTTTTACTCCTCCGCAATTGCGAAGGCACTGGTCGCATTTGCGTAGGTGGGAACTTCGCATTTGCAATCATTTTGTCGCATTTGCGAGTTCTATGGCTCTGAGGCAGGGTTCACATTTGTGATCCTTGTCTCGCATCTGTGAAGTTCGCAGTTGCGAACCTGGCTTCGCAATTGCGACACTTGCAGCATGGGTAAAAGAGGAGAAAAATAGAGCTTAGCTCATTTTACATCATTTCTCAACCCTAAACACGCTTGAGGCGATTTTTCAAGAGGATTTTCCTCCCAAATTCATTGGTAAGTGAATTTAATCCAATTCCTTTCAATTACTCATTACATTTCATGAGATTTCAACATCAAATTTAGGATTTCCATGGTAGAAATTAGGAATTTGGAATTGGAGATTTTTGTAAAATCAAGATTTAGACCTCAAATTGAGGTCGCATTTCGAAACAATCGCATAATCGGGCTCGGGGGTGAATAGTTAATCGGGTTTTGGTCTGAATCTCGGGTTTGACCAAGCGAGCTTGGGGTTGACTTTTTCCAAAATCATTAAAGATTGAATCTTTTTCACTCGTGGGTAGTGTTTGAAGCTTATTTTTGAATTGTTTGAACTGTATTTGGTTAGATTTGATTGGTTTAGAGGCTAATTCTAGAGAAAAGGCCCTGATTAAGATTTGATTTGATTGTGGAGTGAGGTTAGTGTCAGAGCTAACCTTGATTTGAGGGAATTAGAAAATCTTGAACTACATGTTATGTGAATTATGTGAGAAATGGTGAATATGCGAGGTGACGAGTGTATATACGTTGTTATGGTACTTGCTTCCATATTTTCGCAACTTCATGATATATCTTGTTTCATGCCTTAATTTTCATATGCGTATTTGACTTCCATGCCATAGTTGTTACTTGTTATTTATTTATTCTTGTATTAAATTATCCATCTCTTCCATGCTTATTTGCTACTTGACTCTACTTGCTTTACTTGCATATCCAAAATGTCATATGTCTTACTTGCCTTATAGTTTTGTAATATTTGTTGCCTTCTTTAACGAAGTGTCACTTGTATGAGTTTTTAATTAGTAGAAACAGATAAGTTGGTAAAGTTGAGGCAATTGAGTTGTTAGAGATTCTTTGATTATATGTGATTCTTCATTTCCTCGTATATTTACTCTCTTGATGTAGAAATTCTTGTAAGCTTTGGTTGTTGAATTGCTATTGTTGATTGAATTTGTTCGGGGAGTGAGTTGCATGCCTCAACGAAAATTGAAAGTTAATGAAATGAATGGTGGAATAAGGACGGACTTTGACATTGAGAAATGATGATATAGTAGGATCGGGTTGCGCGCCGCACCAGATTATATATGTGGTACTTGAAAATGATAAATGATGGTGTGGTGGGATCGGATTGCGTGCCGAAACGATTTGTATATGTTGTACTTGTTGTTATTAATGAGTTGACCTTGACATTCTTATATGAGATTATGAGACGTGTTATTCTGGACTTTCTGATAATGAGGTTGAAGCTCAGTTTCATGAGTTAAATGCTTTACTTCCAATTCCTATTTCTTTTCATGTTGTTATCATTATCACTGCGTACATGTGTATTTAAAGTGGCCCTCTTTAGCGTCGTCACTACTTCGTCGAGGTTAGGCTCGGCACTTATAGAGTACATGGGGTCGGTTGTACTCATACTACGCTCCCCACTTCTTGTGCAGATATCGGAGTTGGTCCTAGCGGCGCTTAGTAGCTTTTGCTCGAATTCAGTCGCTATCAGAGACTTGAGGTATAGTTGCACGACATCCGTAGTCCTGAAGTCCCATTCCCTTCTATCTTTACTGTTTTATTGAGTTTCAAAATAGAGTATTGTGTTCAGACCTTTTTCGTAGCAGACTAGATGTTCATGTACTCATGACTCTAGGTTCTGGGTTATGTTTAGACTTTGTTGTTCGGTATATTTTACTCTACTTCAGACTTATATCGTTATCATTGTTAATATTGTATTTTCAATTAAAATAAGTAAATTTTTTGTTTCACGTCGGCTTGCCTAGCAATTAGATGTTAGGTGCCATCATGACCCCGAGGTCAGGATTCCGGGTTATGACAAAATAATTGATTTCTTCTTTTATTACACCAAAAGTCATCATTTCATTTAAAGAAAAATGTGCTCAGAGTATGCACCAATTATTTGAATTACCAGAAAATTTTACTTTAGGGGTAAATGACCTCTATTAAAAATGACTCAATACTCAGGGCTCGAATCATTCCAATTCAACTAACTTTCCAGCTGGTTGTTATTGTAATTTTTCTTCCTACTCTTTCCTAATAATAAAATACTCACGCTAGAAAATTAAACACGTGAAATCACACAGTGCATCATCATATTGACGATGATAATACATAATTAAATTTTTTAATTATAAATAACTTGTCGGATTTTATCTAATTTGATCCCTTAATCAAGAGCTGGCTCTTGGATCAGGCGATCTGTAATGATAATATAAATAAGAAAAAGGATATAGAGAAAAGGAAGAGAGAGAAGAAAAGGGAATTCTTTATCCAGAGTAATTTTATATTCCAGCTATAACAAAGAATGTACTTTTGGATAATCCACAAAGTACAGCCTTTGCATATTTTCAAGCATATCATATTATCTTTAAAATATTCTACGTAGGCGTAGTACTAATCCAGCTGTACTTTTTAAAATTAAGTTTTGTAAGATTTGGTGCAGAGAAAATCTTTTGACTCAAAGTAGCATAAAACCATTCTACTGTTGAAATGTTCCATCACCTTCGTCAGGGATGAGCTAGTTTTGCGGTTGTGGGTTCGGCCTGACCATACAATTTTGGTCAAAATTCCAAATCATATATTTATTTTATGAAATTCAATGAATATATATAAATTATTACGTAATTTAGAATTCAATAGTCTAAAAACACTAAAACTCAAACTCAAACTTATAAATTTTGAATTCTGACTCCACCTCTGTACTTAATAGGCTCTACTTGTCTACGTAGAAGTGATCTTGTGGGGACATAGATAAAAAATGTGACTCGTGAATTTTCTCAAAATGCTTTTTAATTACTTTTAAGTGTCAAATATTAATTACTTTAGTAGAAAGGTGCACGCAAGATACCAATCAAGATCCCACTAGATGCATTTAGTAGTGTTACACATAAAGTTTTACTACGCAGCTTCCATACACATATTTTTAAATAGTTTTCTCACTGTTTGTAGATTATCTTTCATTGTGATTTTTAGTTAAACCACTTTATCTTGTAAATTTAGGCGTGAGCGTGCATTTACCCATTACGAATGAAAATTACTATGAATTTTGTAATAACTCGATCGGTCTTTTTGAGCTTTAGCGTTTTGTTCAATGATTCGAGGTTTTGAGTGGCTTCATATTGTTTATTATGACTTGTGTGTATGGTCGATTTCGGTTTCGAGCGATTCGAGATTTGATTTGGAAGAATGATTCTTGTTTTAGAAGCTTAAGTGATACTAGTTGACCGATGTTTGATTGTTGTGTAGATGACTCCAAAATAGTGTTTTGATGATTTCAATAGTTTCTTATGGTGGTTTCGGACTTAGGCGTACGTCCGAATTTGGATATGGAGGTCGGTATGTTGATTTGATGCTTTTTGGTGAAAGTTGGAAAGTTGAAGTTTTGGAAGGTTGAGAGATTTGACCGGAGGTTTATTATTCTTGATATCGTGTTCGGATCATGATTCCGGTAGTTGTTATAGTTCCGTTGTGTCATTTGAGACTTGCATGCAAAATTTGAACCTATTCGGAATTGGTTTGATATGTTGCGACATTAGTTTTAAAAGTTGGAAGTTCATTAGCTCATTAGGCTTGAATCGATGTGCGATTCGTGGTTTTGGTGTTGTTTGATGTGATTTGAGGCTTCGAGCGAATTCGTATTATGTTTTGGGATCGGTTGTTACGATTGGACATGGTCCCGGGGGCCTCAGGTGTGTTTCAGATGGGTTACGAGTCATTTCTCCATATTTTGTACTCCTAATTGCCAGTGTTTGATGTTCTTCTTCGTGATCGCGAAGAGTAGGTCGCTCCTAATTGCCGGTGTCTGATGTTCTTCTTCGTGATCGCGAAGAGTAGGTCGCGATCGCATAGGGTGTTTGGTGGACCGACAATTTTCCTTGTTCGCGTTGGCAGTGAGAGGTTCGTGATCGCGGATTTGTGGAGTGTTGATTCAGTGCGTTCGTGATAGGCTGTCCGCGTGGGCGACCATGCTAGGATGGCTAGGTATTTTGTTATTTGTGTTCACACAACGTGGTTCGCATTCGCGGAAGCTGAGGTTGTGGTGAGTAGCATTCGCGTAGTGATTTTGTGGGGCAGTGTTATTTTATCTTCGCGATCACTAGTGGTGTTCCGCGATGGCGATGTATAAATACATGTGCAGACTTATATTTACTCTATTTCGAGGGCTTTTCTTATTTTATCACTTTTGAGTTAGAGAGCTCGGTTTTGGGCGATATTAGTGGGAATATTCACGTTTTGGATTGGCGTAATTATTCTTGACTCGAATTTGGTTATATTTCATGATTTCATCCTTGTTTTTATCATTTAGTTATTGTTTTGAATTAGAGAAATTAAAGAGTTCTGTAAAAAGCTTTCTAAAACACAAAAGTAATGATTTGAATGTTGATTTGATGTCGGACTTGAATAATTTTGGTATTGTTGTACTCATATCGGAATGAATGTTTGGATTTTGTGAGTTTTGTCAGGTTTTGAGATATGGGCACGGGGTTGACTTTTATTTTCATTAAAGATCGAAGCTTTATTATCAAAATTATTTTTTATAGTTTTTATTTATGATATTAAAGTTATTTTGGCTAGATTCGAGCCGCCCATAGGTTGTTTCACAGGGGAAAGGCTTTTTAGAGTATTGGTTTAGCTTCTTTGAGGTAAGTATCTTGCCTAACCTTGTGTGGGGGAACTACCACTTAGGATTTGGGTTGATTGTAGTGTTTGAATTATGTGAAAGACGTGTACATGAGGTGGCGAGTGTGTACCTGGCTTATATGTGGCAAAATTGATCGGTTTAGACTCTTAGGTTACTTTATGAATTTGATTAGAAGTTATAATTACTTGTTACGTCTTTCGTTGTTGAATTCATTCTCATATACTTAGATTGTAGTCGTTATTTCATGGTCTAGCTTCCATTGTCGAGTTCACTCTTATGTGTCTTAATTGAAGTTACTATTACATGTTATATCTTTCATTGTCGAGTTCACTCTTATGTGTCTTAATTGAAGTTACTATTACATGTTATATCTTTCATTGACAAGTTTATTATGCTTTAACCGAAGTTGTTAGTACGTGTTCTATTCATCGTTGTTGAGTTACTCTTATATGTATTCAATTGAAGTTGTTAGTAAACGTCATGTCTTTCATTGTTAAGTTCATTCATAAGCAAGTAACGAAAGTTGAACTTATTGAGAGTTATTAACCTGTTTTAGTTGAAGTTGTTGTTTTATGCAGTATCTTTCATTGTTGAATTATTTTCCGTTTCATTATGTTGTTATTGAGATTCTTGTTCACATCGTGGTTGAGCTGTGGGTTATGTGTTGTGGTGACATCTATATTGTTGTTTTAAAAAGGTTGTGACATCTAGGCACTTATGGTACATATTGATATGTCGTGTTATTGTGATCTTAGCACATGTGGAATTGTGTGTGGATTGATTGTTACAATGCGGAGCATAAGGGTGACATCTCACTGTTATTGATTATGCGGAGTGATACGAGTGGCTATTGTGATATAATGTCTGGGTGTAGTGATACATGTGGCTATTTTGTTTATTGTCTGGACGGAACGATAAGGGTGGCTATTATGCAGAGTGATACAAGTGGCTATTGTGATGTATTGTCTGCGCGGAGCAATAAGGGTAGCTACTACGATGTTGTCAATGTGGAGAGACAAGGATGGCTATGTCAAGGATGATATGTGACGGCCCGACGGCATAACATTGATGATATTCATGTGATGGTGTGACTTTCGTTGTGTATGTCATGCACCTTATGTGACTTGTTGTGTTGTTTTCAATGAACTCCTCGATGTCTTTGACATTATTTCTTGACTTGGACCGTAATAATACAATCGCACAAGCATACACCGTAACATGCTGTGTACACCAGTTCAGGAGTATGAAACTTGATATTTATTGATCATGCACGCGCATTCTTGTTTTATCTACTTCCACTGTGATATTGAGCATGTGACCACGCCATACGGATTGTGATATTGAGCATGTGACCGCGCCAGGTGGATTGTGATAGTGAACATGTGACTATCGGGCAGATTGAGATATTGGAACGTGAGTTGTCCGTGCAGTTGTGATTTATAATATGCACACGAGGTGCCATTAGTACATGTTTGTGATTTAGGACTCATGACTTGTGATTTTGAGATGAGGTAGCTTGGAGAAAATTTTGTCGTGAAACTTGTGCTAGAATGTCTTGATTATTCTGTTGTCAATTGTTTTCCTTATTATATTTCACTAGTACTTTAACAGTGTTGTGATTAATTTACTATTTTTATCACACGTTTATTCCTTGTTGTCATTTACTGAATCTTGTTTCCAGTATTAGCTTTATACTTATCTATATCACATGTTATTATGACTAGTAGGTGTCATGACTTGTACCTCATCACTACTCCACCGAGGTTAGTCTTGACAATTACTGGGTATCGACCGTGGTATACTTATACTACAGTTATGTACATTTTTGTGCAGATCCAGGGATTGGAGATAACAAACTCGGGCAGAGCTAGCTTCCTGATCGTGAGGATTCAAGGTAGGGCTTCTTGGTCGTCGCAGCCTGTTGGAGTCCCTATTTCCTTGATTGTACTGTTAATTCATCATCCGAACACTATTGTATTTTCTTTTTGAGATATTCCTTTGTATTCATTTAGAGTTTGGGAATCTGTATTACCTAGTCTTGGGAGATTGTTGAGGTTATTTTCGCGTAGGCTTATTTTACCTTTATTTCAGTATTTATATTGAACTCTGCTTTAAAATATCATTGTTAAACTGGCTCAACTGTTGTAAGTAATCAACTTACCTAGTTTTAGAGACTAGGTACCATCACAACTTCTAAGACGGGATTTTAGGGCATGAAAAGTTGGTATAAGAGCTCTAGGTTCATAGGTTTTACGAATCACGAGCAAGTTTAGTAGAGTTGCGGATCAGTACTGAGACGTTTGTACTTATCTTCGAGAGGCTATGAAACTATTAGGAAAACTCCACTTCTTTCATTCTTATCACGCGGATTCATTGCTTTCGGAGTTTGAGCCTTTGTATTCTAATCTCTCTCAGATGGTGAGGACACATAATACCGAATCAGCTGAGCAGACACTCGCGCCCCCTACTAGAGTCGTGAGAGGCCGAGGCCAAGGTAGAGGTAGATCAGGGAAACATATTGCAGCTAGAGCACCTGTCAGAGCAGCAGCTGGGGAGCCAATGGTAGTTGAGGTTGGGGTATATGCACTAGAGGCGCTTGTTGCTACCCCCGAACTTCAGGAGGCTTTAGCGCAGTTCTTGAGCATGTTTGGTACATTGGCTCGGGCTTTCGGCTTCACCAGCCACTTCATAGACAGGGGGAGGAGCTCAGACTCTCGCTGCCGGTACTCCAGAGCAGCAAGCTCATATTGGTCATGTTTCGGGAGTTATGCCGGTACAACCTGTTATTCCGGTTCAGCCCGAGGTCAGGCCAGGGGCATCAAAGGAGGAGGAAATGAGGCTTTAGAGGTTTAAGAAGTATGATCCACCTACTTTAAGTAACACAACTACCGAGGATACACATGGTTTTCTAAAGAAGTATCATAGTATTCTCCGCACCATGTGTATTATGGGGGTGTGCGGAGTTGATTTTACTACATTTCAGCTGTCAGGAGCAGCGTATCAGCAGTGGCAGGATTATGAGGAGGGTAGGCCAGCTGATACAACACCACTCACTTGGAATCAGTTTTTAGATATGTTTTGGAGGGAGTTCGTTCCCCAGACCCTTGGGGATGCGTGACCCAAAGAATTCGAGCAACTGCGTTAAGGCACTATGACAGTGTTAGAGTATGCCATCAGGTTCGACGAGCTATCCCTACATGCACCTACCTTGGTTCCTACAGTCAAAGAGCAAGTCCGCAAATTTATCGAAGGGTTCCGTTATGGTCTTAGATTCAGCATGGCTCAAGAGTTGGAGACTAGTACTCTATTTCAGAAGTGTCTGGAGATTGCTAGGAGGTTAGAGCGTGTTCGGGGTGAGGAGAAGGAGGATAAGGAGGCCAAGAGGTCTCGAGGTTCTCTAGGATTCAGTAGATTCTACTCTTCATTTATGACCAATCACAGCGGAGGCTTAGGAAATCTGCTAGTCCAATTCACACTTCAAACTACTCTTGGTGTTGCAGCTAGTTAGGGACCTCAGGGTACTCATATAAGGCGGCCATCCTTTAGTACACCACTTGCACGGGGTTCCTATAGAGGTTATCCTATTCATCCAGAATAGACTTAGTACCAGCAGCTACGCCCGTAGATGGGTGTTATGAGTTTAACGATACTAGGCACATCATGAGAGATTGTCCAAAACTCAAGAGAGGTGGATTTCATCAGGTCACTCAGGCTATGGGCTCCATTCCAGTTGCTACTCCACTTGCACAACCAGCTAGAGGTGGAGGACGGGCGGGTAGGGGGTGTCCTATAGGGGGAGGCCCGACCCGTTGATATGCTTTCCTAGTAGGGCTGAGGATGTTGCACCGGATGATGTCGCTAAAAGTATGATTTCGGTTTGTCATAGAGGAGCATCATTGTTATTTTGACATGGTCTTATCTATCGGTGTGAGTCCTCATATCTGCTTCATATATGGGCGAGTTTTGTGATTCTTGTACCCTACTTATGTGTTTAACTCTGTTGAGAGATTTTATAGCGGTAGCATGTGTCTATTGTTTCAGTTTGTTCACTATTGAGAGCCGTGAGACTAGAATGAACTTTATGTTACTCATTACGATAAGTTTTGAAGTGATTTATGAATAGTATGGTTACGATTCGTGATTTAGGTGCTCTACCGGTATGGGAAATCTGTTACGTGTTGTGATTTTTTCCCCATGGAATTAAGTTAATGAAAGGTTTCAGTTGGTATGATATGTATTCTACTTGTGATTAAGAGCTGAGGATGGGATCCTTGTTTTTCCATGTGGATTGACATGTTTGGACTGGGCTACGTGCCGAGGTGGAGTCATATTAGGATGAGATCCTTGTGATTAGTTCTTATATTTTGTTTCTCCCTTGTGGAATTGATTCGTAGTATGATACCGATGGGGAGTTATACTTGCTGTATTTGTTTGATAGTTCTCTAATATGTTTCTCTTCCATATTCAGTCATATTTGAGTGATGCTTATCGGGTTTAGAATTGGGAGATATGTATCCAGCAAGCACTGGGTGTCACTTGCTGATTTGGGTGAGTGGTTAGGAGATATTCATGTTTCTTACGTCATTAGAAGTGTTGGGAAGGTTTAGGGCATGATTCGAGCTGATATGAGGATATCGGGATGGATTAGGGGAAGCTATTGTGTTAGAGTTGTTGCTATGGGCATATGGGTGATGTATTACGTCGTGTGGTTATACCTTGTGGGTATAAGCTTTAGCTGTTACAGCTAGTTGAGGATTTCACAGTGTGTTTGTGTGAGAATAGGGCCCTTGGTGGGAGTGGAAATTTGATTCTAAGGCTTATCGACATGAGTGAAAGGAATCTTCGGTTGAGATGATGTTGTTAGGCTTATGTGGATTGAGGTGACGTGGGATCACCCGTGTGCATGTGTATGGTGAGTTTATACAGCAATTTGATGTCATTGGGAAAGATTCATGGCACGTTCGAGGATGAACGTTTGTTTAAGAGGGGGATAATGTAACAACCTGACCGGTCATTTTGAGCTTTAGCATTCCGTTCAATGGTTGGACGTCTTGAATGGCTTCATATTGTGTATTATGATTTGCGTATATGGTTGGGTTCAGTTTTCGCGATTGGGGATTTGATTTGGAAGAATGATTCTTATTTTAGAAGCTTAAGTGGTAAGAGTTGAAAGGAGTTTGACTGCTGCATATATGACTCCGAAATGGTATTTTGATGATTCCAATAGCTTCGTAGGTGATTTCGGGCTTAGGCGTATGTCCAGATTTCGAGGTCTGTAGGCTGATTTGATGGTGTTTATTGAAAGTTGGAAAGTAAAAGGTTTGGAAGGTTGAGACGTTTGTCCGGGAGTTGATTTTATATATATCGGATTTGGATTGTGATAGATGGAGTTAGTGTAGTTCCGTTGTGTCATTTGGGAATTGCGTGCAAAATTTTAACTCATTTAGAATTGGTTTGCCATGTTTTGGGATTAGTTTTAGAAGTTGGAAGTTCATTAGCTCATTGGGCTTGAATCGGTGTGCGATTCGTGGTTTTGAAATTGTTTGATATGATTTGAGGCTTCGAGCTGGTTCATATTGTGTTTTAGGATTGGTTGGTGTGATTAGACAGGGTCACGGGGGTCTCGAGTGAGTTTCGAATGGGCTACAGACCATTTCTCAATGTTTTGGACTGCTGATTGCTGTTGTCTGATGTTCTTCTTTGCGATCAGGAAGAATAGGCCGCGATCGCGATCGCATAGGGTGTTTAGTGGACCATCAATTTTCGTCTTCACATTCGCGGTGTGAGTTTCTCGATCGCAGACTTATGGAGTGTTGACTCAGCGCGTTCGTGATAGGGCATCCCAGATCACGTAGTGGGCGACCATGCTGGGGAGGCCAAGTATTTTGTTCTTCGCATTTGCACGACGTGGTTCGAGATCGCGTAAGCTGAGGTTATTGTGAGCCACATTCGTGTCCCTTATGTCGCGTTCATGTAGTGCTTTTGTGGGGCAGTGTTGACTTCTTCGCAATCGCGAATGGTGTTCCGCGACCGCGATGTATAAATACCTGGCAGACTTATATTTACTCTATTTCGCAGGCTTTTGTTATTTTATAACCTTTTGAGTTAGAGAGTTGTTTTCGATTGGCGTAAGTTTTCTTGATCCGGATTTGGTTATATTTCATGATTCCATCCTTGTTTTTATTATTCAATTTGCATTGGAGAAATTTAGGATTTTTGTAAAACTTTCTAAAACACAAAAATGATGATTTGAAGTTGATTTGATATCGAAGCTTTATTATCCGAAATTATTTTCTACGGCTTTTATTTATGATATTAAGTTATTTTGGCTAGATTAGATCCGTCCGGAAGTTGTTTCACTTGGAAAAGGCTTTTAGAGTATTGGTTTAACTTCTTTGAGGTAAGTAGCTTGCATGGCCTTGTGTGGGAAGCTACTCCTTAGAATTTGGTTGGTTGTATTGTTGAATTAGTTGAAAAACGTGTGCATGAGGTGACGAGTGTGTACCCGACTTATATGTGGAAAAATTGACCGGTTTAGACTCTTAGGTTACTTTATGCATTTAATTAGAAGTTGTTATTACTTGTTACATCTTTCGTTGTTGAATTCATTCTCATATGCTTTGTTGCACCCTATTTTGCAAGAGTCAAAAAAAGATTCAACTAGTGGTTTCCCTGTTGATGATAAAAGTCGTCATCTAATATTTAAAGGTATACTAAGGTAACTATTCAATTACTAAGATCATTTCTCTATTAGTCTGCTAAATAGTGAGATTTTGGGTAAGGGTTCTAGCTCTTCTAAAGGGAAGGTGTTAAGCACCCCTTAAAATCTACCAGATATAGCTCAATAGGACTTAGACTAGACTTAAAGGATTAGTTATCTATATTCTGCTTAACTAGTGTTAAAAGTATGGCACGTTGTATATCTAATTTATAACTTATTGCTTGAAAAAAGGATATGTAGTTTTAAAAAAAAGGGATATAAGTTTAAAAAAGCCATTAAGAAAATGTTTGCATATATATGATTGAAAGAGTTTTTGAAGTATGGATATAATATTTGTGTTCATAAAACTTTGTAAGATGTGGCTAAGTTATAAAACGTTTTGTATTTAAATGGCGTGGCAATTTATAAATTTAATAGATTAAGGGTATTGCAAAGAAGTGGGTCTAAGATATACCTTAGTTTCAGATCTCATATTTTGGCTTTGAAGAAATTGTTAGAAGCCCCTTGGCTGGGCAACAATAGTTGTTTGATTTTGTTTTGTAGAAAAGCTCGATTAAAACACTAATTCGGATTCTGTTTCTGATTTTTTTTAAAAGACGAGCCTATCGTCCTTTGCTGAAGCTGTTTTGGTTTTAAAAGACTTCGTAAAAATTGTTAGTAATAGCATAAGAGATTAATAGTATAAACGATTAATGAATTATAACTATCTATTACTAACTCTTAACACTTCTATTAATCCTATGTCTTTTAGGGCTTGCCTAGATTAACCATATGTTTCAAACAAGTAAAACAACATTAGATTAAATATGATAATTGTTATATACATGTGGGAAATAAGGGCACTAAATATTAATGAAGCAGTAGAGGAAGAGAGTGGGCTCTGGTTTGGGCCTGAAAAGAAGCAGGCCCATCAAGTAGCAAGAAAGAACAACAACAACAACAACTTCAGACTCTCAAATGCGCAGGTGCATGATGTGGGCACGAGTTCTTTGAGAACTCGATAGGCCCAATTGTAATACATTTTCAAGAAAGAAAAGGAAGGTCATTAGATATGCTACTCAATGTGCATAATTACACATGAAATAAACTAGCATGCGCCTAAGACAAATTACAACAGTCAATAGCAATCTAGAATGTGAAAACTAACGTGGAGTCACATTGGACAAATTACAACAGTCAATAGCAATCCAGATCAAATGTGTTTGTTTTGTGAGTGGGTAGGACGGGTGACGTGGCACGATCTCATTGGACAAGAAGAGGCGACGGAGATTGCCAAGATGCAGGAAGGAATTGGACCTGGGTTAGATTTTGCTTTGGGCTTGGTATTTTGGCCATAATTAATTTAAGTGATAGCCATTTTGTGTTTAATTAAGAGATTGCAATTGTAGTCTTTTAACCTTTTAACCCTTTGAAATTAATTAAATAAACTTAATTATTTTCAATAAAATATAGTAAAATTATAATTATCAAGTATACTACTAATTATTGTAATTATGATTGTTAAATTACACTCAGTCTTTACTGATATTCCTCAATTATTAAATTATGATTTTACACTCAGTCTTTCTTGAGAAATTGTTTTGACACTCTGAGTTACTCATATTATTTCTTGAAATGAAATACTGTTTTGGGTCGAGAACCCCATTTATTGTGGCCCGAGTGGATGTTGAGAGTTTCTGACTGAGTGAGGCCGAGAGCCTATATTGTGAGGATATTTATGATATAAGAGAGCCCGAGTGCCTGAGAGATGATTGATTGCCATGATTTGGCTTGTTTATAGCGCTTGGGCTGAAGGAGCCCCTCCGGAGTATGTACACCCCCCCAGTGAGCGCAGGTACCTAATGAGTGCGAGTGCCGAGTGCCGAGTGATGAGTGATTGGGAGGCATGAGTGACAGTGAGGTTGCCCGAGGGGCTGATGCTGAGTGACTGTGAGGTGTTGAGTGACTGTTACTGAGAGATGGTGAGGTGTTGAGAGATTGATTATGAGAGATGAATTGGCCCGAGGGGCGGTTTTATAATGATATTTTACTGAGTTTTGATTATGATTCATTTCATCTTTCAAACTGATATTTTGGGAGTTTTTACTGAGAAACATTTGGGAAAATATACTTGTTCAAAGGATTTTTACTGAAATTGGTTTTCAAACTTATGTATTAAATGTATACTTTATGGAGACTCGGTGTTTTACTGTTTTGTGGATTGGTGTATTTGTTGCTGTGTGTTTCTTATTCTTCAGACTATGATTTATTTTCATTACTACTGAGTTGGCGTACTCTTCATTACTCCCTGCACCTCTGTGTGTAGATCTAGGTACTGGTTCGGAGCAGTAGCCATCTGAGTTCGTTATCGTCAGCTTTGGGATTTCGAGGTAGCTGTCCAGCATCCACAACTTATTCCTAGACATTGTTTATGAATGTGATGACCCAAAAGGGGTCATCTTAGGTAATTCCAGCTAAATCTGTGTTCCGAGGCCTCGAAAGCCTTCATTAATCTCACCTCGATATGTGTGCGCAGCCCAGGCATGTAGCCGGGAAGCTTCCATGTGAAAATTTGTTAAAGATGGGATTTTTGAATTGAATAATTGAATAAAGTTGATGTTGGTCAACATTCATGGTAAACGGACCCGGACCCGTGATGTGACGATCCCGGAGAGTCTGTAGGAAAATATGGGACTTGGGCGTATGCCCGGAATCGAATTCCGAGGTCCCAAGCCCGAGAAATGAATTTTTAAAGAAAATTGTTTTCAGGAAATAATAAAGGATTGTGAAAATGAGTAATTATGTGAAAGCCGTGTTAACGGGACCGTATTATGATTCCGGAGCCCGGAACAAGTTTATTATATGTTATTTGTCCTATTTGTGGAATTTGGTGTAAAACGGGCTCGATTTCATTGGTTTCGGATCCAAATGAGGAAAAATGGAGTTAATGAACTTGTTGGGTTTCTAAAGAATTTAAAATTTGGCTTGAGAGGTGATTTTATGTTCCCGAGGTCCGAATGAAATTTCGAGACCGGGAATAGTTCCGTTGTGTCATTTATAACTTATCTGCAAAATTTGAAGTCATTCCGAGTGGTTTAGGCCGGTTCGGCGCGTTGAAGTGAATTCTAGAATTTCAAAGTTCTTAAGTTTGATTAATTTGGTTTTTGGGGTTTGATTTCGAGTTCTGTTGTTGTTTTTCATGTTCCGAAAGTTCGAGCGAGTCCGTATCATGAATAGAGACTTGCCAGTGCTTTTGGATGGGGTCCCGAGGGGCTCGGGTGTGTTTCGGACCCCCGGGAGCTAAGTTGGAAAAACCAGAAAATCTGCTATCTTGTTTCCTTCTCTGCGATCGCAGAACGTGGGTTGCGATCGCGGAGAAGGATTTTGCTAGGCTTGTGATTGTTCACTGCGATCGCAACCTCCTCTTCGCGATCGCAGAGGTCTGGATTCCACACCTTCGCGATCGCAGCATGTTTCTTGCGATCGCATCGAGTAGCGTCTGGGCCGGGCGAGTTTGTTCTTCGCGATCGCATGACCCCTTCCGCGATCGCAGAGGTCTTGCCATTATTCTTCGCGATTGCAGGACCTCTGCCGCGATCGCAGGCGCGATCGCAGTGAAGGAATCACTGGGCAGTGTTATTAAATACGGGAGTTAGCCTCATTCCAC
>ML278197.1:0-22745 GCA_005239495.1 Nicotiana undulata
TAATATGTTTTACCACTTCTTAAGGCAAGATTATATATGCAGTAAAACATACCTATTAATATTTGTCAATTATGCAACCAAGGATGTAGGGTAAAGGTCAATGAAGTGTGTGAAAATCATGAGGTCTCAAGTTCAAATCTCAATGGAGCCAAAAATACTAGGTGATTTCTTCCGATTTGTCCAAGCCTTGGTGGACAAAGTTCTCTGGTACCTGTTACTATTGAGAGGTAGCAGGTATCCCGTGGAATTCGATGAGGTGCACGCAAGCTGGCCTGTACACCACGGTTAAAAAAAAGGAATAAATTGGTCAATTATTAGGGTCAATTATTAGGAGGCCAAGGACTTCCCGTCCTTCGCCAAAGTTACGCTGGATTTAAAAGCAAGGATCTCAACTTCAGTTCTAGACTTGGCTTTAGGTTCCCTCTTCCTGTATAACAGTCTTGATCAGCATATCAGCACTTCTAGCTTTCCCTGAAACAGTCTTAAATTCCTTTTCTTCCAACCTATAATTCTTGTCCTTTTATTTTCTTCATAAAACAAACAATATTTTGCTCAAATTTAATAAACTAGTCAACTAAAAATATAAGATACAGGCCTTGTACAACATTCATGTCGGAAAACCAATTTCCCGAAAAGCCCCTCGAATTAGAAAGAGAACTAAACAAGAAGCACGATAACTACTAGAAATACACATTGCCATAGATGGGAAATGCAACATGTGCCATACACATTTGAATTTGCCATACTTGTGTGCATACAAGTCCATCTATCGACGAAATAAGGATTAAATATGGTCCATTGAGAGGATCCGCAGCAATGTCCTACTTTTGCACAAAACAAACTTGTTGCACGAAAATAGCCTATGTGTGCAAATCACCCCTCCCATCACTTACCCCCCACCCAATATAATGTGTTAGGGTCTATTCTAACTTCATTTGCAAATTGAATTTTCTGATACCAAACACACCCCTAGTCTTCTCGTTTTTTAATAACCAGATGAGATATAATCCGTACACCTTTTACTTCCTCTCCACCAGCTCTTCTCCTTTTCATCCCAACCAAATCACATCAATTATTGTTTGGTTATTGTCAAAGTTACTTGATGCAAAGAACCCTCAGTGTCTCATGAACCATTTACCGAAGAAGAAAAAAGGAATACAACAAACATCTGGAGCTTGTCCAGATGCAGAATTTGCACTTTCATACTATGAAATCTCCCAAGTCTACAGTCATTTTTACTTCGTTTTGATTTCCCACGGTTGCAGAAAACTAGCTTGAAAAAAGAGAAACGTTTTCATCATTTTCAACCCCAAGACAAATTTAATGCTCCATTATTCTTAAAGCCTATACAGATCCAAAACCAAGAAAAAGAGGAAACAGGAAGAATCCACGTGCATTATGCAATTGGAAGCAACATGATGAGATAAGACATAGGAGAAGTGGGAGGAGCTCAGATGTCTTTGTGCACACTCAAAGAGCAGGCTTTCTTGTTGCTGGTGGTTGTGATCTGGACATAAGCTGGAGAAAAAGGGAGAGACGAAAACTAGGGAGTTTTATTCAGCAGGTGGATTCATCAATGAGATGATGGCGTTAGTCACAGATTTTCCCTCCTTTTTTTAATTGGTGAGAATTTCCTTCCTTCTCTTTTGCAAGCATTTTGCTCAAAGGGTTGAAGAGAGAAAATGTTTTTCTTTGTTCAAGAAGGATTAAAAAAATATTTGTCCTTGTTCACTAATAAATTGACAAATCAAACTCATGTTTCCATAGTCAATTTGATCCACATTGAATACGGGACACAAACACCTACGAGAAAATCTCATGAAAAGATCGTTTGGATTTATCCATGGTTTGTTTATTTAATTTATTCCTTTGAGAGATAGGGAAGTTCAAATCATCAAAATCTATGGAAGCATTGGTTTATGCATTCCTGTTCTCGACTCTACTCTAGGGATAAAGTTTCTATCCTTTTTTGAGAAGTATCAAAAAGTCCCACTAAGAAGGTGAAATGATTTTCTATTAACTCAGTTTAATTACTAAGCCTCCTGATCAGTACTTCAACTAGTCTCCATGTTCCTCAAATGAAGCTCACCAAAAATGGAAAGTACTAATTGCTCTTTCCAAAATGCCTTGTTTATCAAAACCTATTAGCGCAAATTCTCCTTTTATTCAACAAAAGTGTTCTCCCTCCTTCATTTTTTTCCTCAAGAATAAAGAATATTTTATGAACTTAGATCTAGATAGACTTTTCAGTTTAAATGCTAAATACTGGTAGTATTGTCTTCAAGTGGCTACTCTCTATGGCACCCTTGAGAAACTACAATTAATCTGGCTTCAAGGCTAAGAATGAAAAAACAGAAATTTTGAAATAAAATTTTACTACTGATTCATGTCTAAAAGATTACGTATTAAGTTTGAGTAGACAAGTTTTATATTGTTACCTTATGGAAGTTCCACTTTGCAAATTCTTTTTGATAGCCGCTTTTGCACATTTTGTTATCAGAGCCAATACCATATTTAGGATGGGAAATAAAATTCTTTACAAAGAATATTATTCAAATCACTTCTATCTGGATGCTCTTAGACTACATTGTCAAACAAGTGGAACTGACAATGTTATCAGATCTTATACGTTAAATTGAATAAAGGTTTTGTATAAAAAGTTCATCTGAAGATCCTGTGTGGCTGAACTTGATACGAACCATTGAACACAACTTACACAAGTACACATCAAGCCTCACGACCTTTCACTAGATCACAAGCAAGAGAAGTAAGGGACTTACAAATCTTTACAAAGAAGTGGGATGCCTTGGAGATCAAGTTGGAAGCTCGTTGAGGACTTACAATGTCTTATATGTTTTGCCTAAAGAGGAGGATTTGAAAGAAGACCATTTGGAGCCTCAAATTATTTTATCTTAGGCCTTCTTCAAGGGTAATTTTGTCTTTCATTAACCCTATCTAGACCTAGTGTAAAAGGATAATGATGAGGGTTATTTCCTCTTTAGCTTATTTTGCATATCGATGATGGTTTCTAAGGAGCTATGGTTAATCCTATAGTTTTAGGTTCACTTTGTTTGTAGTTGATAGGTCATTGATTGTTATCAATTGCTACTGCTTCTCAATTACTTCTTTGTTGGGTCTAATAAAAAATTTAGTGCTTGCCTTTAGTTTGTTGTTTTTCCGCATTAAAATTCCTACCTGAACTCCATTACAGAATTTTATATTAACACCAAAGACTATTAGATCAACTGCCAAATATATGTGATATTAATTTAACAGATTCCTTCCGGGCATTATGCTACCATCTTTACTTGTGCATGAACTGCTTTCTAAATTCTAATCACACTTGAGCAACCGACAGTTTGATGGGAGAAATGTTGGACCAGATAACCTAAATTCCTAGCTCCGTCTTTGATTCTCGAGTTCCCGTACTAAAAGAGGACGCAAGCTTGTGTAAATAAAGGAAACATGAAACACTACACCAACAGCCTAACTAGATCCTGATGTATTGAACAAAAAAGTAAGAATCTCTACCTACAACATATCTCAAACTTAATCAAGAGAAGAGGGTTCTACTTTTTCCAGTTTTTCACAGTAAAGCAACTGGAGTGTGTTTCCGCTAGGGGAACATATGCAGACACTACGAGTAGATTGAGAAACACTTCAAACAAGACTCTACTTGACAATTATGTGAATTATGACACAGAATTTCAGTACCTTCAGAATTAAGTTCGTTAACAGGTTGACCTGTGATGATATTATTTTTCAGCTGTTTGTTTTCTGTTTTGCGATCGTCTGTATCAGAGGAAGATGAGTCGCCCGATGAGATATCCACCTGCTCACCAAATGTCGCTGCTCTCTCCATAGCTGTAAAGTTGCAGTCATTTGGAGAAAATAAAAACATGCTAGCAGCTTCAACAAACCAAAACTTTGATGAAACTACAACAACAACAACAACAACAAAACCTAGTAAAATCTCACTAGTGGGGTCTAGAGAGGTTAGAGTGTCCGCAGACCTTACCACTACCCTGGAAGGGTAGAGAGGTTAAGTTTTCGACGACTCGTCTAGGGACGAATGAGTTTAAAAGCCAGTGTGAGCTCCCAAGTCCCATAAAGGAAATTAAAAAAAAAAGAATGTAGAATATGAGTTATTTGATTTGATCCCATATACAAATAAGAGAATAAGAAAATATTTAAATGAAGACAGCTCACCAATGAACTGAATGAGCAACTGGCAGAAAGCCATACAATTCTAATAGACCACTATTTTGATTTCCATACGTAAAATCCTAGTGTAGAGTCTAAAATCCAACAGTTAAAAGTTCATCACGGTTAGCAGATTCAACAACATTCATGCAATGCTCAGATCATTCCTTTCCTCTGCATATATGCTTAATTCATTATAAACTGCAGGCTAAAACTAAGAATAGTACGAACTAAAGACCACTCTAATAAGAGCCCATTCTCTAATAATCAAGAATCTTCATAGACAATTAAATTAATAATCATTAGATATATTAGCGTCCAAGTTCGATTGGATAGACATATTTGGATAAGAGAACTTAGACTATCAATCTAAATAACTTGTTATAGCAGTAACCTGTCTTGTTTTTCAAGTTACTAATTCCCGTTTTATGTCCAGTTACATGTAATTATCTGTTAGGTACCTAATAGAGTAAAATGTGTATATAAGATAAAACTTTTTTTCTACAGATATTCTCTTATTTGGGTAAATAATTAGACTTGAATTGGTTCGAAACTAAAATCCAATGTTCATATATTAAGGATTTCATAAATGACTTTCACCCTAATGAAACCCGTAATATCAATGATAAATTGTTCATCCTTTTATCTTCTACTAGTCTCAGGGTACGCGCTTTTGCGCGTGTACTCCATATTAATGAGTAGATATTTCAATTAAAAAAACATAATCATATTAACAATGTGTTTGAGTTATAAAACAAAAATTAAGGAAAAAGTGTAAATTCCTAAAATGATAAATATTGATCTCATTTAGCTAGCTCAATAAAAGAAGAAATTCTGCCCTACGGAAGTCCTCAAATGCCTTAATTTGATTTTTGAGGATTTTCGCGGCTATTTACCAGAAAATAAACAAGTAACATAAAAATACTTTTATCACAATTCTTCAAAGATTTACCTGAAATTTCGTGTTCATGTCCACTATTGTTTCCATCATTTAACTTTGTTGCATTTGATTCAATATATTTGTTCATTCTCCGAATGGCATAAGCAACTTTGCGTTGGTCTACAAAAAGAAAATAATTATTTTGATGAAGTATGAGATATTATTAAAAGCATGTAGAAGACTGGTGCTAAAACAAAAGAGAGTTTGCTAGCCCTATCACAAATAATCTTATGCTACGGATTGGGAGCTAGCAAAATCCAAAAATGACTCAGGTGAGCTATCAGGGGAGCGATAATCCAGCAAAACACCTTCTATTCCTTTGTGACCAAATTGTCCAAAATTTAATTTAGTTAATGACAATTAACAATATTTTAGTTAATTATAAGTAAATCTACCTTGTTGTGCCATCTGTATTTAATGAATAATGGAAAGTATCCTGCGGCATGAAAAAACTAGTTAATATCGCATTCAAATTGAATTAAACAAATGGAATAGAATTCAGCCAAAATAGAAACATACACTGAGTAAAAAATTATGAACTAAATATTAAATGCTAATTCGGAAAATGTTGCTCCTTACTTTGAAACAAAATCAAAATTTAGCCAATCAGTAAGTATCGAGAATAAAAAAAGCAAATTGGAGCTTATACTATTAAGAGAATGTTACATCACTAATCATTTACTATTTTTAGTTTTTTGAGTTGTGTTCACTCCTTTTCCCATGGTTTGTGGTGTAGATTCTTCATTACTGAGAAAAAATTATCAAATAGTAGGTGTTATGATAGAAAATAATATCATTAAGACTATAAACAAACATTATTCACTAAAATTTATGGATTGCCATTAAAAATCCATTGCAGAAAAGGATAAGGTTTTTTGCTAACTAAGACACATAGAAATGGATTATAAAGACAAAGCACGCAAGAGAATAAATTTACCAAATTCCGTTAGCCGCAGAGTGATTATGAGCAGCTTAATTAGCGGCAGAGAAGAGGAACTTTAGCGACCTGGTAAACAAAATCTTCTGAAAAACTGTTGTTTGATGCACTATACAAAGGTTTACTCTGTAACCAAAAGGGTTTTAATTTATTTAAAGGAGGGGGGATCCAATTATATTTATGGGTCTTGGGTTTTAAAATGAACCCGTTAGCTCTTTTGTTTAAATGGCCTCCAAATGTCCGTTAAAAGTAAAATTGGTGCAAGTTAAATAACCTTTTTACCCTTTTTACTCTCCTCTTTCGTAAATGCTCGTAACGCCGTATTTGTTGTCCACTCGCACAAAATGGTTGGAGGAATACTCGCAGGTTTTCTTTGAGTGACCTTTCTTGTGCTCTGCTTTATGTTCATTGGGATGAAAGATGGTGAATGTTGTCAGTGCTATTGCGGGGTGAGAGAACTCGACTAAAACTATACAGGAAAGAGAACTACTTTGCATCTGTTTACCGTTAAAAACATATATCAACTCAATTTATACGCGATTTTAAAGATATGTGGATTAATTCAATACAAGTGACTAATAACGTTAGATTAAACAAATAAAAGACGTAATAAATGGTCAGACCAATGATAAGAGTGATCTCGGGCTCGATTAAATATGGCTCAATGAGGAACCTACCTCCGATTTCGGGCTTGTACTTATGAAGAACAAATGAAGAAAAAATAAGAGCTTTGAATAAAGGAGAGAATGGAAATAGGTTGTCTTGCTATGCATGTTACAATGTTCCTAATGAATGATAAGCCTCTCCTTTATATAGTAGGGGTGTTTTACCCTAAGCACAATCCTAAGAAAGGTAAAAAACTTTCATTTCACTAATCACTGATTTTTCGCCGATACGGGCCGAGACTCTCGCCGTGATATCCGGTTAGGCATGGACATCACAACCCATTCTTAGTCGTGTATGATTGTCTGGTAATTCTCTCCGAGGTTTTGAGGCTCGAACCGGACCCGGGGGAGGTGATCTCAATGCCCCCGAGGGCAGGTGTTTTGCTCGAGCTCCGATATGAGAGGCTCCTCACTCTGACTTTGATTCCTCACGATCACGCCCTGCTCTGTTTGCCTTACCGGGAAACTGTGATGCTCGGTGGGACAATTTTATCAGTATACAGATAGTCCTCTCGTTTCTCAGAAAGCAAGCTTGCCGAAACGATGGGAAACGACAGATGACTCTGATTCCTTCCTTCGTACGTTACGACAAGGGAGCCAAAACGTCCCATCAATCGTGTTGTTCTGACTTCGAACACATGTCGCTCATCGGCAGGTTGCACCTGAATGGTCAGTTGTCTCCTTATAAAAGCTTCCTCCCTTTGTTTTTTCTACTTTTCGACTAAATCATTACCTTCGAGCTTTCCATCCATCATCAAACCTTATTCTAACCTTCATATCTTCATCTTTGTTCTTCAATTCCTATAGTAATTTCCAGATTTTTGCCCAGATTTTCTTTAACTCTTCATACTCTGTTCTTCATCTTCAAAACCCGTTTTTTAAAAACTTTAGATTCTTTCCCAAATTCTCAAACACTTCCCTAGATGACAATGGCCAAAACATCGAAAATTGTTCCTCAACAAGTTGCCTCTTCATCTTCTCAACCGGCCGCTGGTACTGAAGCGGTTGCCCCTGAAGTGGTCGCCCTCGAAACGGCTTTCCCTGTTATGGTTGCTAACGAACCGGTCACCCAACTTCATTTGAAAGCGTTCATTCCTGGGGGCTTCTCAATTGTAGATGACTTTAAGGTCAAGAAACCTTCGCGCAAACAGGACCGGGACGAAGGGGTCTCGAGGTACATATGTTCCGTGATTGAATATGTTCTTCCCATAGTTTGTAAGGAATGCAATGGGGAAGGCAGAAATGTAGTAGTCCCCGGGCCCGAGGATGATATTACTACCCGCGTGGAGGGGTACTTAAGTGTTTATACGTATACCTTCACACTGGGCCTGGTGGACCGGTCGTTCTGAAGTTTCACAAGAGGTATGAGGTGTGCCTCGGACAAATCCATCCATCGTTATGGAGGATCGTGATCCTCCTCTTCTACTTCGTGAACAAGACCGAGTCTCGTCGGTTCACGATCGACCATCTGCTCCGATTATACAACCTCTGAATGTTCCGAGGGGAATTGATCAAGCTTACTCGCCGCGCCAGCAAGGCCCACTTTTCGAGTATCGACAAAGATCGAGACCGGGGCTGGCAGGGACGCTTTGTTCGAGTGAAAACCGAGGATTTGACCCCCCTCCCCCCCCAATACATGACATTCCTTGAGAAGTGGAATACGTCTTGTAAGTGCAATCCCTCTTTAAACATCAAAATTCCTTTCCTTAAATTTCTATCTTCTCATTCATGCATGTGGTTGTGTAGCTGTCGCCCGGGTTCCGAATGCGGTTCCCGGCTAAAGGAGTGTGGATTGAGGGAATCTGTACTCACATGTCGTACTTCAAACGCACATGGCACGAACTCTCGAAGGGCCGATGGGAGGCCCGTTCTCACGGTAAGGCCTCTTTCTGAATAGTGAACGTCATGTTTCCACATTCCATTATACTGCTTATCTTTCCCTTCAGTATCATAGGTTTGACTAAGACCACTAAACTTAGGCCTTCGGAAGGGGACGAGGATGTGCCCCCACCCACCGATCCCACTGTTGAGGGGCAGCTCAAGGCTTCCACGGAGGAAACGAAGAAAAGGAAGAGAAAACCTTCGAGCTCTACGGGATCCGAGGTGAATAAGCCAAAGAAGAGACTGACTCGTAAGCCCAAGAAAAGCTCTAGTTCTCCGGTGTTGGATTTCGATTCGCTGAATCGGCTCAGGGACAAGCCTGAGGATGATGACATTTTCATTGCCCACGGAATGGCATTTTCTGGAGGGCAGGTGGCAATCGAGGGAGAGATTCGTGAAGTCGATCTCCCTCAGGCTCGGGAGGTTGATGTGGAAGCGGGGCCGAGACTCCCCGTGACACCGGCTTTGCTCCGAAAGAAGCACCTGGGGTAATAGAAAGTACGGGTACGCCGCCCTCCTACATCGAGTCCATGCTCAAGGAGGCCCAGGCAGGAAAGGAGAAGTCCAACAAAAAGGTTCATGGCGTGGACGATCCCCTTCCTTCCTTTTTCGACGGTGTGGACTCGTATGCTTTGGAAGATTTCTCCAGGCTCAACGACCTAGAGGTTCTGAAGAAGGATATGTCCTTGGAAGTCGATGGGCCGAGTTCGAGCTCGAAATTAATCAATTAATTCCTTGCGCTGAGTGTGGACCCCGGTCGCAAGAGGTTGATTATTCTGACCGTCCCGGAGGATGCCCGAGTTTTGTCTGCTCCTATGGGGATAGGTAGCTATCTCCATTGTCTGGTGACCGAGGAGGACCAATCAAAGATGAATTAAGTGAACGTGTCATGCCTTTTCAATAAGACGCAACAGGCGCTGAATCGGGTAAGGCTTATGTTCCCTCTGGCCATTGTTATGTTCGTTTGAACTTTTATATAGGTTTTGATATTTCTCACGTATTTAACCTTTTTGCAAGCCTCGATACTTCATCATAAGAGCTTCCTTAAGTACTTGGTCGAGGTCAGCTAGCTCGAGCTCGAGGTCAAGGAGTTAGCACAAAAGAGGGATACGTACAAGCTCATTTGTGAGCAACAAGAAGGGGTCATTAAGAACCTTCAGGCCGAGCTAGGTTGGGCTCAGAAAGAAGCATCAGTTCTGCAGCATGAGCACGTTGACTTGGTTGAAAAGGTAAAGATCTTCGAAGTTAGGAACGAGGAGCTAGTCCTGGTGGCTAACGACTAAACCTCGTAGGTCCAGCAAAAAATTAATCAGATCGACCAGCTTTGAAATAAGATGGATGAGATCCAAGTCATGGCCAATGGGTGGAGGAACACGATGGATTTGCTGGCCTCGGAGAAAGAAACCGCTCTAGAAAAGCTTTCTTCAGTAGAAGTTCAGCTCTGGGTGGCGTAGGAGAAAGCTGATAAACGGGCTAAGTTGAGTGAAGATCTCAAAGTACAACTGAGCTCGACCGTCGCAGAATGGGATGACCTCAAAAAAGAGCTCGAAGCAACAAAATCCCAGCTGGAGACGACTTTTGTCGATGCCGAGGAGATTGTGGCTTAATACAAGCTGATGTTAAGGCAGCCGAGGCCCGCCTGAAGACCAATGTTGAATACGTGAGGTGGCTGTCTCGAAGGGAGACCCTCAAAGAGATCCATGATCGAGGTTTCGATCTGTCTGCTGAGATTGAGGAGGCAAAAAGACTTGAGTTCGAGGCCAAGAAATTAGCCGAACCTGAAGGTGAAGAGGGCTCCGAGGGTTCTGAAGACTCTGAAGGCCCCAATGGTTCCGGTGATGAATTGGGTCCGGTGAAGGTCAGACGTGAATGCCTTAGGATTTTTTAGTTTTTGTGTTCATACTTTTTGCTTATTTTGAGTCCATTTTTGTTGGTCCTATGTAAAGATATTCCATAATTTATAAAATTTCTCCCTTTGGCAATTTTAGTTGTTTTAGCATCTTTTCACAATTTCCATTTTGCAAATATTTCTAATGCTTAGCATAAGATCTAATGCAGTAACAAGTCATTCGATGCAATTTTTTATCTTCTCGAAGCTTTGAAAACTCGGAGTGACCAGGAGTTTTCAAAAATGCTTAAGTATTCTTAGACGATGCTTTTGTCAAGGGTAACCTTTTGGTAGGTTTTAAATTTTTATTGAAGGCATTATGTTTTGGTAACGGGCTTCGTACGTCTTCGAGCCATTTTTTACCGTGTCTGTAGATTTTTGGGTTGAGGCACTACCTAATAGGTTTTGTGTCTCCGGAATTAGATAGCCCGAGATGCCCGAATTTGTTTCGGACAGCAGTCCCCGAACGGGATATCCCTTGGGATTGATAATCCCCGAATATGAATAACCCTTAGCCTCGAGTAGGGGTGGCCCTTGGGCTCGATAGTCCCCGAATAGGGATAACCCTTAGGCTCGATGCTTTAAAAGGTAAGAATACGTAATAGCAAGGTGTGAACTTTCTTTCATTTATGTGAGTAAAGTACTTGATCGAAAGCGTGTAAAAGCTTGGATTATGGCTACGGTGGGCTACGCGAGCACGATTCAATTGATTGTTTGGCCCTTATGATAAATCTTAATCACCGGGCCTAAGCTATTTAATTACAAAGTTCCCTTCTTTTCTTGCTAAGAAGGCCAAACCGAGGGTGATGGCACCCAGTATTCAAGGTAGATCTTGAGAGGGATCGGATACTGTTGATGCAACCATTGACTCCGATTAAAACCGGTTTTCAATTCTAAGTTAGCACGATTTATTGTTGCCCCGTTAAGAACCTTGCTGGAAACCCCGAATGGGACAAAACCAGTTTAAGGGAAAAAGAGTACAACACGTGCTTTCAGACCTAATAGTCACACTTTTCTTTGGTTGTTGCCTGAAAGTGTTAGTCCGGTTCATAATATTATAAAAGTGTGAATGAGGTCATACCTTAGTAGTGGTATCGCTTTAAGTGCGTTACATTCAAATTGTTTGGTAGTTGTGCACCATTTCTTGCTTCGAGTTTGTATGAACATTTACCGGTAATCCCGATGACTCGATATGGTCGTTCCCAATTCGGTCCTAGCTTTCCTTTGTTTGGGTTCCAGTGTGCAGTGTTACTTTTCTAAACACCAAGTCTCTAATATTGAAGTGTCGGAGGTTGGCTCTTCAGTTGTAGTACCTTTCTATCTGCTGCTTTTGGGCGCCTAACTAGACTAGGGAGGCCTAGCGCCTCTCGTCCAATAGCTCTAAGCTCGTGTTCATGGCTTCACCACGGTGGGCACCAAACTGTTTACCCTTAAAAACGAATAACAATTGAATTTATTCGCATTTTAAGGATACGTGGATTAATTCAATACAAGTGACTAAGAGGTTAGATTAAGAAAATGAAAGACATAATAAATGGCCAAACCAATGATAAGAGTGATCCCACGCTCGATTAATGGATCAATGAGGAACCTGACTCCGATTCCGGGCTTATACTTATGAAAAACAAATGAACAAAAATAAGAGCTTTGAATAATAGAGAGAATGGAAATAAATTGTCTTGGTATGCGTGTTACAATATCCCTAATGAATAATAACATCCCCTTTATATAGTAGGAGGATTTTAACCTAAGCACTATCCTAAGAAAGGTAAAAAAACTTCCATTTCACTAATCACTGATTTTTTGCCGATAAGGGCCGAGATTGATGCCGTGATATCGGGTTGGGCACGGACATCACGGCCCATTGTTAGTCTTGTGCGGTTGTTTGGTAATGCTCTCCAAGGTCTTGAGGCTCGAACCAGACCTGGGGGAGGTGATCACAATGACCCCGAGGGCATGTGTTTTGCTCGAGCTCCGATACGAGAGGCTCATCCCTCTTACTCGATTCCTCACGGTCACGTCCCTTCTCTGTTTGCTCATCATTTAATTCTTCGGTCGCATATCAAAACCTCAGGCTCAGTTCTTCCACTTCGACCAGTATTAGTGCTTCAGCACCGTAGACCAACGAAAACGGGGTGGCCCCGGTACTAGATTTCGAGATTGTATGGTATGCCCACAAGACTTTGGGCAGAATTTCCTTCCAACTCCCTTTGGCATCGGTCAACCTTTTCTTCAGGTTTTGAAGTATGGTCTTGTTTGTATATTTTGCTTGTTCGTTCCCACTAGGGTGATAAGGTGTGGATAAGATCTTTTTGATCTTGTGGTTTTCGAAAAACTTGCTTATCTTGTCGCCGATGAACTGCTTCCCGTTATCACACACGATCTCGGCCGGTATCCCGAACCATCATATTATGTTTTGTTGAATCAAGTCACTGCATGGTTTTGAAGATTGACAAATTCCAACCCAGTTGAACCAGGTCCATCAGGGGCATACATAGTCAAACAGACCCATTGACACAAGAAGCGTCCATGCACAGGAGATAAATATTATCTGTGAACTAAGAGGTTATCTCCTAAGCGAAAAGGTTGCAAATTGATAAGGAGATAGACTTCGATTTCAAGTAGAACAGAAACAAGATCGAGGAAGTTGAGATAAATACAAACTCCAGAGTTGCATTAGAACTGACAACAACATCTCAACTACTGATTCTATAAAATGTTGAAGCATTCATGCTGAAGAATTTATGCACAAACACAGAAGTGAAACAAGAACTGAAAGCAAAATTACCAAAGCAAATTTTGCAAGCAGAATCTTTGTGCGACACAAAAGCTACTTGAACTAGCTAGAAGAACCAGTTCCATCTATTGTCTTTTGAGTCTAGTTGGTTGTAGTAGGTGATTAAATTTGTATCTTTCAGCTTTATCTTGAAGCAATTGTAATAGGTACACACTGTTCAAGTTAGAGTTAACTTGAAGTTTGTCGCAATTAGCTAGAGGCTAGTTTGCCACAAAGAGATTAGAGTTAGTCCTTAGGTTTACAAAAGAGTTTATTTTGTAAATTTTGTTTGGCTCAGAGTTGTAGTGAAGAGTCTGGGAAAATCCTACTGGGAAGTAGGTCGTGGTTTTTTCACCTTTTGAGCCAGGTGTTTTCCACGTAAAATTGCTGTGTTCTTTAAATTCTGCAATTACTTTTCCGTAAACTATAGAAGTTGGAACACCAAGAAGAACCAGGTTCTTCTATAATGACTGCACTCGAAAATTGGACACCACACAAATCAGCCCCCCCTCTTGTGTGGTATTTACACATAAAACATCAAGTTTCAAATAAAACTGATGACTTCTTTTTCTCGGACTTTCTCGAACGTGTGATCATCGACCCTTTTAGAAAAAGTGTCGTTGATAAACAATATGAATTGAGCCTTACTAGGGACAAGACCGAGTATAGTAGTTCTTCGGGTTGATGGATCATCGGGGCCTGCTTCTAACAACCGTCGCATCTTTGTACAAAGTCCCCTGCATATTTCTCCATGTGGATCAAGTAATAGCCGACCCTGATTATCTTCTAAACTAAAGACTCTTCCCCTAATGGTTTCCCCAGGTGCCCCCATGGACTTCTCTCAAGACGTATTCGGTGTCTACCGACCCCAAGCATATGGAGAGTGTGCTATCAAATGTTGTTCTGTACAAATTACCTTCGGACAAGCTAAACCTGACCGCGGCACAGAGATCTCGACTCTTTAGGATCCGAGGGAAACTTCCCAGTCTTCAAGTATTCTATATACTCATTTCTCCAGTCCCAAGTCAAACTTGTTGAGTTTATTTCGGTGTGGCCTTCTTCCACTATCAATTTCATGCGTTGTACGACCGTTCCTGAGCTGAATTCATCATCATCAGTCGATGACCCCAAGTCAGCTAGAGCATCAGCTTCACTATTTTTATCTCGGAGTACGTGTTGTAGGGTCAATTATTTGAATCAATTCAACGTTACCTGTAGCTTGTCTAAGTACCTTCGCATTTGTTCCTCTTTTACTTCGAATGTCTCATTAACTTGATTTATCACAAGGAGAGAGTCGCACTTAGCTTCGAGTTTTTCGGCCCCCATGCTTTTAGCCAATTCAAGACCTACAATCATGGCCTCATATTCGGCCTCATTGTTAGTTAATTTAACATATCTAATAAATTTCCTAACTACGTTACCCGTAGGAGACTTCAACACGATGCTGAGTTCGGACCACTTGGTGTTCGAGGCACTGTTCGTAAAGAGGGTCCAGATTCCCGAGGAAGTCCCTGAGATTAACAACAATTCCTTTCTGACTTCGGGTATTAAGGCCGACGTGAAGTCAGCCATGAAGTCTGCCAAAATTTGAGATTTGATGGCGGTTCGGGGTAGATATTCGATATCGTACCCGCTGATGACTACGACCCATTTGGTCAGCCAGCCCGAATGCTCGGGTTTATGCATTATGTTCCTCAATGGGTAAGAAGTTACGACGCATATGGGGTGGCATTGAAAATACGATTTTAACTTCCTGGAGGCGCTTAGCAAAACGAGTGCCAATTTTTCTAGGTGAGGGTACCTTGTTTCGGCCTTGCTTAGAGTTCTACTATCATAATAGATAGGAAGTTTCTTTCCTTCCTTTTCCCCAACTAAGACTTCACTTACAGCTATCTCGGATACCGCCAAGTACATGTACAACTAGTCGTCCGCCTTCGGAGTATGGAGCAGGGGTGGACTCGAAAGGTACCGTTTGAGTTCTTCCAAAGCTTGTTGGCACTCTGGGTCCATGAAAAGTTATTCATATTCTTCAATAATGAGAAGAATTGATGGTTCTTATAGGTGGACCTTAATATGAATTGGTCAGGGCAGCTATGCGCCCGGTTAGTCTCTAAACGGCCTTGACACTGTCCACCACGGTGATATCTTCTATAAGTTTGATTTTGTTGGGATTGATGTCTATCCCTCGGTTGGACACCTAGAATCCAAGGAAATTCTCTGATCCGACCCCAAGTGCGCATTTCTCCGAGTTCAGCTTCATATTGTATCTCTCCAGTATGTTAAAGGTTTCCAACAAATGTTTCAAATGGATCTGTGCTCTCAGACTTAACTAACATGTCGTATGTAAACTTCCATTAATTTTCCTATTTGTTCTTCGAACATCCGGTTTACTAGGCTTTGAGAAGTGGCACCAGCATTTTTTAATCTGAACAGCATCATGTTATAACAATAGGTGCCGAATTTAGTGATAAAAAAAGTTTTTTCTTGATCGTCCTGGTCCATCCGAATTTGGTTGTACCAGGAATAGGCATCGAGACAGTTGAGTATCTCGTGCCCGACTGTTGCATCAATCATGCAATTGATATTAGGGAAAGGAAAAGAGTCCTTGGGGCCTGCCTTGGTCAAATCTTTGCAATCTATGCACATTCTTATTTTATTTCCCTTTTTAGGCACTACTACCACGTTAGCCATCCAATCCGGGTACTTAACTTCCCGAATGGAACCTATTCTAAGGAGTTTAGATACCTCGTCTTTGATGAATGTATGCTTGACTTCGGACTGAGGCCTCCTTTTTTGTTTAACCTAGTGGAACTTCGGATCCAAGCTTAGCTTATAAGTGGTTATTTCTGGTGGGATCCCAGTCAAATCTAAATGGGACCAAGCAAAACAATACATGTTAGCTATAAGCAATTCATGAGTTTTTTCCTGAGCTCGGGAGTTAACCCCGTGCCTAGGTATACCTTCCGGTCGGGCCAGTGTTCAATCAATATGACTTGCTCCAGCTCATCGACCGTCGAATTGGTGGCATCAGAATCATCAAGGGTGATGAATGACCTAGGAACTCCGTAATCATCATCCTTGCATGCCTCTTGCTTCTCCGGTTCGGTCGGGACCGGTGTCAGTGATTGCTATTTAGTCCCCTCCTTCCTAAATGACACCGGATTCTTTGGTGTCGAGAGTGTTGACATCAGGATCACCTCATCAACCGCGAACATTTCTTTTTTGGCCGGCTACTCCCCGTAAACCGTCTTGATCCCTCCCGATGTGGGGAACTTTAGTGCCGGTGTTGTGTCGAGGGTATTTCCCTCATGTTGTGAATCCATGGACTTCCTAATAGAGAGTTATATCTTATATGCCCTTCAATCACATAGAACATCATTTCCTGAATGGTCCTAGCAGTGTTCGCCGACATGGTTATCTCCCCTTTAGTAGTTTCGCATGCCATGTTGAATTCGTTTAAAACTTGGACTGCATGCACTATTTGGTATGTAGACCCAATTGTTACATGACCCTCGGTCTGATGATATTGGTCGAACTACCTGGATCAACACACATGCTTAACTCGAGATTTATTTACGAGTACAAATATTACTAGTGCATCATTAAGTGGTTGCATGATACCTTTAGCGTCCTGGGCGTTGAAAGATATGGTCCCTTCCGGTACGTAATCACAAGTTTATTTTCCCCTTGTAATGGACACCTTAGTGCGCTTTAGCATTGGCCCCTAGGGAACGTCGACTCCACCAATGATCATGTTAATGACGTGCTGAGGTACCTCTTGCTCGGCCTGCTTGCTGGAGTCCCTATTCTTGAAATGATTTTTGGCTCGATCACTCTAAAAATTCTCGGAGGTGTCTGTTATTGAATAACCGAGATACTTCTTCTCTCAATTGTCGGCAGTCTTCAGTCCTGTGGCCATGAGTGCGATGATACTTACACATTAGATTGGGGTTTCTTTGGGCAAGATCAGACTGCAATGGTCAAGGCCACTTGGTATCTTGTATGCGTCCGATGGCAGATATGATACCGGAAGCATAGACACTGAAGTTGTATTCCGATAACCTCGGTGCCTCCCCGGTCCCGAGTTGCATGTCAAAATAGTTTTTTGCTCATGAGTCCCCGACTATTGTAGCCTCGATCGCTTCTCTTTTCATGCCTCACAAGGTTATGTCTGGATCCGTTTCCCTTTTGATCTCCGATATACGATTGATATCAAGCTCTGTTTGGTCTCGGTTCGTGATCGACGACTCTTTTAGACCTGTCATTAGTTATGATGGGATACACGAGCCTATAGGGGGGTCCGAGCTGATCGTTCTCGACTTTAATTTTCAATTGGTACATGTTATGGACGTTAGCCCAAGTTACCACCGGATACTCTATCAAATTATGTTTCAGCTGTTGTGAAGCCAACGAGCTTTGGGGGTTGAGCCCTTAAGTGAATGCCTGAACGACCCAATCGTTCGCTACTGGAGGAAAGTCCATTCGTTCCATCTGGAACACGTGTAAGAGGTCACGTGTTCATTTGGATCTGTGGTCCCATTATACTTCGGAATTTTGGGCATACAGAACTTCTTCAGGATTGGTTTTGGTGCTAAGCTCAGAGAAAAAGGTTTTTGGACAAATTTCTTGGAATCCATGCCTTTCAATATGGTGGTGCTCCCGGGATTTGACCAACCCTAGAATTATAGGTTTCCACTTTTTCTTCGTTGGCTTCGATCTTCTTTTCCCCAAATTCCACCCGCTTTGTTAGTTCCTCAAGCATATTTATTATTTCGGGGCTGGTTCCGGGTTCAACTTCACTCGGCCTTTCTGTGGTCGGTTCAGTTCTTCGAGTGTTTTCACGGGATGGTTGGGGCTCAACTCTACTGGGGGCGCGACTTTTGTTCTGCAACTGGGCTATCGCAACTTGTTGAGCCTGTAATTTGAAGATCACCCGTAATTGAGCTCACCGCCTTCGCCGTCGTGTGTACCCCGGGCTATCGATAGCGCTCCCCCGCGAACGTTATTTTCCCCATCGGTAAGAAAATTTGCGTTGATGGACACATGTGAGTTGGCATCGATGGGGTCCGCGATCGGAATTCTATTGGGGTCGACAGGGGGAATCTTGTCGCTAGGCACTACATTCTTGTTCTCGCCATGGTGGCCAGACTCGGCAGCAACGCTCAAGTGCGCAGATTGAGAGTTTGACATTTTTAATTTGACCTGAAACTAAAATTTCGAAGAACAAGCGTAAAATAGAGTGCGTTATAAAAATTTAATCAAATTACCACTATTATCCATAGCCCCACGGTGGGCGCCAAAATGTTTATCCTTAAAAATGGATAACAATTGAATTTATATGCGATTTCAAGGATACATGGATTAATTCAATACAAGTGACAAATGACGTTAGATTAAGCAAATGAAAGACGTAATAAATGGCCAAACCAATGATAAGAGTGATTCCGGGCTCGATTAATGGCTCAATGAGGAACATGCCTCTGATTCCGAGATTGTACTTATGAATAACAAATGAGCAAAAATAAGAGCTTTGAATAACAGAGAGAATGGAAATAAATTGCCTTGCTATGCGCGTTACAATGTCCTTGATGAATAATAAGCCCCCATTTTATATAGTAGGGGAGTTTTACCCTAAGTACAATCCTAAGAACGGTAAAAGCCTTCCATTTCTCTAATCACTGATTTTCCACCGATACAGATCGAGATTCACGTCGTGATATTCGGTTGGGCACGGACATTACGGCCCATTGTTAGTTATGTACGGTTGTCTAGTGATGCTTTCTGAGGTCTTGTGGATCGAACCAGACCCTGGGGAGGTGATCCCAATGCCCCCGAGGGCAGGTGTTTTTCTCGAGCTCAGATACGAGAGGCTCCTCTCTCTGACTCCGATTCCTCAGGATCATGTCTCTGCTCCATTTGTCTCACCAGGAAACTGGGATGCTCATTGGGTTCGAGTTTACTCGTATACAACATCATCACGCTATTATCAAATCTTACATTTTGATATTGTTATAGAAGCTTGCCTAATTAACTGTTACCTGATTACAATGAAGTGGTCAGATTTATCACGATCCAAAACATGACTGGCACTCAGCACACTATCCGACTCAAGTAAACTTAATCAGTACAAGAATACCCATTTATATACCTAATGCGGAAGCCTTTTCAACATACAATCACTTTGCAAGAGTAAAACTGTGCACGAAAGAAAATAGTTAAATTAATTATTTTCAATAAATAACATACATAAAGATAACAATATTTCTTTCCAGCATACTAAATGAATAATCATCGAGCACAACCCCAAAAGAATAATAATGTTTTATGAAATCTCTAAGATACGAGAATGTAATAAACACTTGGGAAACCCTGACTAAAATAAAGTAAGATCAACATGACAGCTACCACGGAATACAAGTGGTGTCTCACCATATACCTAAAAAAGAGAATCATCCTAGCCTCGTATGCTCATGACGTACCACATCTCATCCTGAAAATATGTAAAGTAAGTGGGGTCTTAGAAGGAGGCCCGCGAGAGCTTAGTACAACGTCACCATACCCAATAAGTGTTATAGATTGTCTTTAACTCAAGTTCTTGGATAAGGCTTTACAAAACTAATACAATCAATATTTAATTTAAAATGGTAAATAATGATATCAATTCATGTTCTTTGTCATTTTAAAAGATGCACGATTTCAATTAACACATAATCATTCATAACAAGAGATATTTAATATATAATTGACTTATAATGGTGCTAAACGAAATCAATCTTAAATTAATAATTAAGAGGCACCTAAGTTCTTATGCCTAATGGATCAACTCCCCTGCAAGGTCTCCTAAGACTTTTATAACCAAAATGCAATGGCTATTTGGGCAATTTGTGTATCATCTCCGCTACCCTCATTACTATCTTTAGGTTGTTTACCTAGAAACACACTAACTAATTATAGACAAGAGAGGGTTGCTCAGATGGTAAGCAACCTCACCTATAACCTCAGGGTTGTGGGCTCAAGTCACCAAAGGAAAAAAATAGCTCCAACAAATGGATCAAAGGGGAGGGGAATAAGAAAAAATAACTAATTCTAAATCACGTCTTAATTAGTCAACCCGTCCCTTTCCATAGTCCATAAGACGTTGGACAATATCTAAGGAGAAGTTCATAGACTCATAAAAAGCAAAATTTATATTCTTTGATTACCTAAGCGACAAGTAAGGAAAGCATATAAGATTTCAGCAAATAGCACATAACCAAATAAAGGCTCAAGTTAATCAATCTACGGACATCAAGGCTAATGAAGATCAAATTTACCGAGGTTTGAGTCGTGTATTGTCCTTGAGTCCTCTCACCTCCAAGACAATGACACACCAAGCACATACTATTACTTGTAGGACATAAGGAGATTATTATGAAACTGATTAAGGCAAACATACTAATTAACTTTTTAGTTTTATAGGAAATTTTTCTAAATGATCGGATAACCAGGTTGTTATTATAACATGCAAGGGGTCAAATTTAAAACCCATAGGCATGATATCTAGGTGGGAGAACTAAAATTCTGAATCAGTATACGAGGGCCGAATAAAGACGAACTGGACAGATTATTTTAAGCTCACAACTCCTATAAACATGCTCTCTAGGTGGTTAGATTGCTTATAAGAATCAGTGCACAGATCCATAATAATAAACTAGATGAATTATAGTCTTATTGACATAGTCTCTAACATATGAACATAGTAGCATACAAATTATATAACTCAATTCCTGTTGTAAATCTTACGAAAAATACTTGATCACGAAACTTGTAGGGAATTCTTTAAATGTTGAGGCATGTAAAGGACACTATCCTTAAGTTTTTTTCGCCCACACGGTGATATATAAAATTAGTCGTATCCTCCAGGATTCAACAAGCTCTTTCAGTTATTAAACTGGGAACAGAACTAGCAGAAAACTCAAAAAAGAAACCCAGCATATAGGAGGAAGAAGATGATTCAGAAAGTTGTATTAGAAAGTATATCTTTAGCTCTTCAAAGCATGTTTATATAGGTAATTCTAAAACGGATAGATAACGGCTAGTTTGACTCTATTAATTATAAAATAACTTACTAAATAATAAGTAGATGTAAATAATATTACAAAGAGAAAAGTTTTCCCAAACCAAGATGGACATTACCTTTTGAGATATCACTAATTTTTCAACAATCCCCTACATATCTCAAAAGGGATATAAAACAAAATAAGTAGTAAATAAATAAAGAAAGAAAGATAATTTGCCGAGTTTCAGGTATAATAAAATTCACCTGGTGTCATATAGACTATGAACCAGATATAGATAAAATAAGATTTAACTGACAGAATAGTTGGTGGAGTTTACAACTTCTATGAACCAAAAAATTCTTATTGTAAGCTAGGGATCTTATTCATCATATTACACCCCCACAATTTCTGTTGTTATCGCGATTTTGCGCTGATAGGCCATGCGCGCGCATGGTTTTCATGAGTGCTCTAGAAATTTTGCCATAAATTTCATAGGAGCGACCCCACTCCACACTCATATAGGTCCATCCATCAAGTGTATTCTGAAGCAAAATACACCACCTACAATAGGCTATGGATTATTGGATTAAGAGTATAATAACTCAACCTCACATTCCTTGCAGTCTCGCACGATATACACACATACCATAGAAAGAGACATAATTTAATAGTGCGTATTTGATCAACTAATGACTTGTTATTACCCATATGAACTGTCACGACCCGATTTACCCTCTGAAAGGTATCGTGACGGCACCTAGTCTCTACGACTAGGTAAGCCTAAATTTGTGAAAGATATTAAACAAAAATAATAAGTTAAGACAAGGTAAAATAAATCTACTAAGTAGAACATCACCACTCGGCATGTACAAGCAAAATTCCCAAAACTCGAAATGTCACTTTTAAGTCACAAACTCTATACCATAATAGCTCTATACAACGAGAAAGAAATACATAAAAGTCTCTATCAAAACTGGAATGTAAGGTGACTCGGAGCATTCTGCGGACGCGACAGAATTACCTTACGGTACCCTCAAAAGCAAAACTGCACGACCACTAGCCACGAGACTGCGGGCTTGAACCTGGATCTGCACACGAAAAAAATGTGCAAGAAAGGGCATGAGTACGCCACGTTCGTTACCCAATAAGTGCCAAGCCTAACCCCAGTCAAGTAGTGACGAGGTCAGGTTAAGGCTCTACTGGATGCATAAATTCAAAATAGTTTAAGTAGTGCGGAAAGGAAATAAGTTCTAAAGTAAACAATTCAAATAAATAATCTAAATTAAACAGTAAAATGGAGCTTTTGGCTCAGCACAACGTAACGCACAATGGAAACTCCTGCGATACCGTCCTGTAGTTCCATTTATAAATATGCAGTACAGGGGGGGGGGGGGATCTCCCAAAAAACATCTGTAG